>JAMKCH010009111.1:0-128244 GCA_023653785.1 Ophioderma brevispina
GATTGAATAGGCGTGGTTTAGGAACCATATCATGAGAATGAGACTATATTTGAATAAATAACGTTCTCAGCAGTCTATGGATTTTTGAAATGGCGCGGAAAAAATGAATTTTCAAATGCATTTTTCTCCAAAATTCTTCACGAACTTAAAGTCGCAGAACAAAATTGCTTTAAATGATGTCTTCTTGCCGTATGGTAAAAATTGAGTGAATTCATTTCAAGCGGTTTTGGAGGCATCAATACGGAGGCATATTAATGCCATTTAGGGATTTTTTCCATAAGCTCCAGAAGGAGCCTGGCAACACCTCTGAAAAATCCCACTCTAGTATCGACACATCGGGCGTCTGCCCCCCTGGTACGTAGTGTTAAGAAGTGTTTTAGTGTGGTTTTCCTTAGTGTACGACTCATTGCATTGACTGTCCAATTGACAAACAGCAATGGCGGTGTATCACACTCTCCCAGTTGGTGTACCATACCTGAACGCTACGGCAAGCCTTAATACATTTTGTGCGCAACCATAGAACGCGATGTCTAGGGCCTTGTGGACACTCAAGTTAGCGTCTTTAAAGCAGGCACTGGCACATTTTCACAAAATATGAAATTTATTCAATTTGTTCGCCAAATGCGTGATAGACTAGGGCCTTGCAAGATCAGAGATACAATTATTTTACACATAACAATAAATATACTTCAAATATAAGGGAAAATCCTTATCAAAAGAAAAGGGGCGCCCCAAGGATCCGTGTGGAAGTTCTTTTTTTTTTTGTCTTTTTTTTTGGTTTTCTATTTTTTTATGCTATGTGGTTGGGAAATTACTTATGTAAGAAAGAAACGGGGCTAGACACAATATCAGTTGAACTCGTGAAGGTTTTATTGCAACTGCGTAGTACAAAAGTGTTTGAAATAAGTATAAAAAATATATATTGAAATACAAGAATATAGTATAACAGTTTAGTTGTTGGTGTGAACCTTATCAGACGTAACCTGTAGCGTTTGTTAACTTTGTCACCACCTTATGGGTCCCTGTCTGACTACCGACCAAGGGCCCCTTTGCAACCTTAACAGGCCCTTTTACTAGCTGCCCCGAAGTCCCAAGTCTTCTTATTTCGAACATATCAAGACCCCTTCCACAAACTGTCTGGGAAGCCTTCACGCTGTCACAGAGCGTCCTTCCCAAACAACACAGACCCCCCTTCTCATCTGCCAAAGGTGGCCCTACTTTCCCAACTAACCCAGGTTCCTCCTTCAACTACACCAGGGGGGGGCACAGTCTACATTAACTCCACACCTTATCCTTTTTATCTATATGGACAATTCCCAATAACCATCCCAACTACCCAAAGTCCTTTTTTGGTATTACAATATTTGATTCCGTTTCATGGCTATTGATATTGGGCAGAAGACAAGCACTTGACGGAATATAAGTGGCAATACCTCGTTTGCATACCATGGAAAGCTCTACCAGATTTCCTTCTAAAACCCTCCAGAGTTCCATTTCCCAATACCCCCGGGGATTTCTTTTCCAACAACGCCAGGGTTCCACATTACTAGATACAAGGGGGTTTGCCAATAACCCCTTCCACCAACACAACCCATCCAATTCAGGTTCTCATTTTAACCAAATTGAAATTTGAAAAAATTAACCTTGAAAAAAAAAAACCAATATATTTTAATTATTTTTATAAAATGAGTGTATATTTTTTTATTTTATAATGTTTAAAAAACAATTTTTCTTCGTATTTTCTTTTTTAATGTATGTTTTTTTTTCATTTTTAATATTCGGGTTTGATTTCGTTCAATTAATTTGTATTACTTTTTAGTTTTACTATTGCTCATTTTAAGTGCTTATTTTATTGTTTCATTAATTTTAAAAATATGTGAAAATCCTGATATTTGATATTTCTTTTTATTTTGGTAAAAGTCATATTTTCGGGAATCTAAATTACAGATCTACTGTAACTGCTTTCATAATATCAGGCATGTCGTGCTGATCATTTTAAAACATTTTCGTGGCTGAGGGGGTTTACTTAGTGCGTTAATAATGAAAATTTAGATTTCCCTACCAATGCTCCGGATCATACTCTGCGATCGAGCTTACAATATTCATCTTGAAAAATGATTTTTAGTTTTTTTGAAGGAAATATTACTTAAAAGTATCCCACTGTTATAGAGTCTGATATATGAATTAGGTTTAGGACACATCTTAACAATGACGTAAACATTTATATAAAATTCTTGAAAAATAAGGAATAATGAAATAGGACCTCCTCCCTTTTTTCGAACAGTCAACTGGCAACTAACAATCCAATTCCATCGGCCTTAATAAAATTTTTGTTTTTGAGTTAATCTGCTGTATATTATTTTATGTAGTTTTAATTAATTTTAATTTAATTGAAAAAAATTTTTCTTTTAAATCTTATCTGTTCCGTCTTTCCTTTTTATTTGTTCTGTCACTCATGTTCAATTGTTTATTCTTTTGAATTTTATTTTGGTTATTTTATTTAATATTAAAGTATTTTCTTTTGTTTCCATGTGTAATTTTGTTTTATTATATGAGTTTATCAACGTATCTTTAATGTTATTATTTCAAGATTTTTATTTTATTAGTTTCATTTTATTATAGTACTTTGTTTATGGTTGTATTTTCATTGAGTGCATTGTTATTATTTTTTACATTATCTTTGTTCATTAACTTTTGTTATTAATTTAATTTGCTTATATGCTTTTATGTATTGTTAATTAATTTAAGTTAATATGTGTTTCTTTTGCTAAAATCTGGTCTGTTATTTGTTTTTCTTTTTTTTATCTGTAATTTAGCGTTTTTTCTTTTTTTTTTCACTCGAGTTCAATGTTAATCTTTTGAATTTTTATTTGTTATTTGTATATGTTTAAATTTATTCTTTTGTTTCCGTTTGTTAAGTTTGTTTCATTATTATTATTTGTCATTTTGGCCTACTTATTCCCAACTTAGTGTGATTCAATTCAGCTGTTGCTAAAAAAGTTGTTAAAAAGATCCAAATGGGGGAAAAAGGAGAAAAAAAGCAAAACAACGGTACATCTTCATGGAAACAACAGCTCAAACAAAAACAAAAACTAATAACAAACAATGAAAAATTTCAAACGTCACTTGACCGATTCGAACCCAGGACCCAAAACGCGGGTGGAGAAAGTAGTGCAAGTGCGTTAGTGCCTTAAAACCGCTGCGCTACACAGGAACTTGCTATATAACCATGTAATCGCGCAATTGATCACAAGGTGATGGAAAACAACTCGAGGTCACGATGGACATGACCCAATATGCGTGTTACGTGGAGGAAGCCATTATAGAGTGGTTTTTAAAAACTTAAAATATTCTTAAATTTCGCAAGTGAAGATGGTATAACTTTTTTTGATAAATCTCTGCCGAAGAATTTAATTTTTAGGTCATCGGGTATGTCGAGCAACTCCTCTATAGTTTCCACCATATATTTGGAACATCCGCCGCTATGTAACACTATATCGTGAGAGTAACGTAGAAATCCCCATTTTGGCTACAGTTTCCTACTGCGTCCTGAAAGTGTATAGTCTGTATTACAGACTGCGAAAGAATTATAATTATACTCGCGTGCGAAAGCGAATTAACGTTATCTCCCGGAAAACGAAGGGTTCTATTGAGATTTTTGGCATCAAGGGTCCGCTACTATGTTTTGTTGTTTTTAATTATGTATCGTAATTTGGGTCTGAAACCTATATAACCTAGCGAGAAAAGTGAACGTTTTTTGTCGGGTACTTCGGTGCTGCGCAAACACGGAAAGGTAAGGCACGCAATCGCTAGGGGCCGCATCACTTCACTTTACCTGTCTACCGCCGTACGGTTTACCAAGCCAACGCTAATAGTGCGGCCCGTCGGACGCCCCCTAAAAACACGATACGTGCCGTTAATAAAGGTTAAATACACCCTGTATTTGTAGGCCAACATTAAAGTTTGCGATAAGTTAATCAACAGGTGTATATTCATGATATCATAAGACTCGTACTCATTGTATTAACCTTACAAAGGGTCACTACCGGTTCAAACAGGTACATGCTTGGGAATCATGCAGAAAGCTTTACAACCATGCAAAATAATCAATTTGTCTTAATAACACGATGTTCTTGTGTTTAAAGCTTCTGTTTAATAAGAATGGTTACAATATTTTAACCGCGTTGTTTGCTTAAAAGCAATTTCAAATTATGACTATTTTAGCTATAGTGCTGCAGGCATCAGGGATCAGGCGAAAAAGGGCCGTAAGATTTCGAACCAACCATGGCCGGGATAATAACATTTGCAATCATAGCTAAAATTGACATATTGGTTGTGTAGTTCACGAAAACACACAGTGGATTACAACAAAATTGATGGCAATTTGCATAAACCAGCATTTGCAAAAATGGCCGCCTTTTTTAAAGGTAATAGGCACTGGTGACTATGTGTGTCGGAAGTCATGTTGTCTTTGTCAAAAGTTTTCATATAAAATTGCAGAATTGGTCCTGAGCAAGTCATGGAAATTTATATGAATTCTACGGACTTATTTTTTCAAGAATTATGTTGTGGCCGATCATCTCATAAAAGAAACTGTATATTCGGGGGCCCGGCATGTAAGACTTTTCAAAATGACCTAAGTCCAAGCGGGACTGCTTCCTTGTCATCGGACAGTCGCCCTAGATCTGGGCCCGAATGTAAACAGCGTAAGTTTGACAAAAGCTTGCCGGTAATCTACTCGTGAACTAGAAATCACTAATTTTACCTTTTCAAGTGGGCCGGGCCACGTCAGCAAAATTTATCCGGCCATAACGGAAAATCACCTATTTTAGTGGCCGGAGACTACCCGTAGTGTCCGCAAGAAAATGTTTGGCCACTAATTTTCTGTTTCCGGGACACCTATGTAGCTAAGGTGTTGAAGGGTTCATATCTAATGTTTGAAAAAATATATACGTATCATCCTTCATGCCCAGTTTCTTACTGCAAACCTCTCACAAACAGTTGAGGTTAGTTACTGGACCAATCGCTTATGAAGTTGCTCTAGGATAGAAAAGGGGCCGCGACCAAACGTATACTATATGAGGGTAGTGCACTTCAGACATTTCAAAATGAACTAAGTCAAGAGTTCAGAACATAACTAAGTCCAGAGCGGGACAGCTCCTTGGTCAGCGGAAATCCGCTCCAGATTATTAACCCAACTATTGGGTGAAAAGTCAGCGTAGCCGGGCCACGGCATGTAGACTTTTCAAATGAACTATTCCAGAGCGACCGCTTCCTTGTTCTACGGCAAGTCGCCCTAGATCGTTCGGTGACAGTCACTAGCCGGGCCACGGCATGTACGTAGCCGGGGCCACGGCATGTAGAACTTTTCAAAAATGAACTAAGTCCAGACGTACGGCGCTTATTGTTCGCGGAAAGTCGCCCTAGATCTTTCGGTGAAAAGTCATCTAGCCGGCCACGGCATGTACTAGCAGGGCCACGGCATGTAGACTTTTTCAAAAAATGAACTAATCCAGAGCAGAATACCGTTTCCTGGTCACGGTAAGTCGTTTCAATTTTAACCCAACTTTGGTGAAAAAGTCACGTAGCCGGGCCACGGCAGGGAGATTTTTCCAATAGCGGACCACTTCATTGGTCAGCTGAAAATCCCCCTAAATCTACTAAGTGAACGTTGGGTGAAATGTCACGTACGTAGCCATTTCAAAAAAAAAAAAAGTCCAGAGCGTACCGCTCCCTTGGTCTTCACCTGGAAGTGGCCGTTTGACGTAAGAGTTGTGGTGTTGCTGAAAGCTTTCGGCCTGTTACGGCTGGTTGGTTGGCCGCGATGAAATCCACTGAAATGGAGGATTTTTGCACAAAATTTTGAAAGTGGGTAAAAGTGGGTTTTAGTGATTTAAGGGATATAGCATGAGGTATAAAGGATTTTGCCTTTTTCTATGTTGACCATTTTGGGAAAATAGTGACGTATGAAAACTTCATTACTTTTATATTTACCTGACAGTTTTTAAATAGTTTTATTGAACTCCTTGACACCACAAACATCTTCATAGGCTATATAATAAGAAATGTAAGGTTTGTGCCAATAAAATGTCAGCCATCTTGGAAAATATCGGCACATGCAACATTTTATAGTCTTGGGAATAGTTATATTGAACTCATTGACCCAGAAAAAAACATTTTTTACACCAACATTGTCTTCTTAGGTGTTTTTTGCGTTAAGATGGCTTACAATTTAGAAAATGGCGTCGTATGCAAATTGCCACCACTTCTAATTTTGTCATCACCTGTTTTCATGAACTCCACATCCCTACGGTCAACTTTAGCTATGATGACAAATGTTATTATTCCGGCCCAGGTAGCACTCTCCTAAAATGGTTGGTGCTGCAGCACTATAAAATCGCGTTTAGCTGAACAAGTTTCTGGAATACGGGCCATTATCATTATGCTTTTAATACCATTTCCTGTCACCATTCAAGCAAACTGAATATTTTTATTTCATCACTCTCGTACAATCGTAAGAGCCAACGGTTATGCTACAGAACAGGGACTTCGGGGGGGGGGGAGGACACGACCTGCTCGATTTGGGCATTGGGGATTTCCAAACGGTAATTTAGGGAACTGCTACGTGCATTTATATGGCAGTCTCTGTCTAAGTTTCATTAAAAAAATCTCCTCTGAAACACTAGTTCAATACATCTTAATTATAATGATAATTAAAGAATAAATTATTGACTTCAAATCCGTCGGGGTTAGTGGATTAACCCCGCTGCAAAATAGTGTAATTTCCAATAACGGTCATTTAGATTTAAATATTCGTGACCAGCCTAGACTTTAGTAAAGTCTGAGTGTAACCGTCCGATACCCGTAATAGCGCCCTCCTACCGTTAAGTCTTTGAAAGGACTAGCACTCGAGTCCCGCCGGATGTTGATGCCGATTTGAATTCGGGCTGTTGATGTTAGGTTGGCATATCCTACCCCCCCCCCGGGACTTCTAATACAGGGTGGCCCAATAAAAACTTTACCCAAAATGAAAGTGATATTTTTCACTTTTTTAATTTGATATCTGTGTATTTTTACTTTTCATAAAAATGGGAATGAGCATCTAACCTGATAGTGGGTGTTAATTAATTATTTTAGGTTGCTAGGGTTCTCAAGATATGTTTGCCCCCCCCACTGAACAATATTCCGCAAAACATAGTTGTCCACTGAACATCATTTTTCTTAGGCATGTTGAACACATTGGCAACACAAGAGTAGTTATCTTAACGTCTTTGCCTTTAGGTTTCTATCTTCCACATTCCCCCTGAGTTGCGAATGCACTTGGTGCCCCTGGAGTTTATGTTGTTAACAACTCTTGTTACAACAAACAAACGCGTTCTCCTAATTGGCGGTAAATGCATCGTTTATCCGTCGTCGTAGATTTGGGGGACCCTCATTGTAAAACGCTAGCTTTTTGCATCACCCTATATAGCAAACATCTCGCCGAGTTAATCCAGTGACTGAGGGGGCCATTCCACCGCATTCCCTAATCCAATTCTCCGATTGGAAAGAGTTCCTGAAGGTAGTTTCTATCCATTACAGACCTGTGTGCTGTTGCATCATCTTGAAGAACCAGGCACGACAATTGCTCCATTTCCTTGCTGCTGAAAATGCTCCGGCATCTCTGGTTCCAAATATGTTAAGATATTGGAGACACAGGCAACCATTCAATTTCACCCATCACTAAAAATTGCCCAATTTTTTTAAAAAGGCTATTGGTTACCTGTAACATCTGCTAAAACTGCAACTTTACTGCGATCATTGGGTCTGGTCGTAGACAAAATCATTGGATGGTTCCCTTTTTTTGGGCGCATAATCTCTCACATTTGAGATTGTCATCACTTGACCCCAGTTATTGGAAAATTGGCCTCATCAACAACGGAACAACAAAACAAGTTCTACTTGGAAGCTCCGTGGTCTGTTGATAAACCAATTGCAAAACGCCAGCCTACGTTGAGGATTACCTGAATCCAAATTATGGCGTCTCACAATTTTGTATGGAATGGCCAATTTGCGACCAACGGTTTCTCCTTATGCTTTCGCGTGGGTTGTTGCGAAGCTCCTGTCTTACAAGCTTGAAATGTCGCAGGTGTTCTACGGGGCTTCTAGGCCGTCCGCGTTTCGCCTTTGTGTTACATTTTCCAAAGTCCCTCTGCTTCAGTTTTTCTCAGTTACAGATAGGCAGGTTTAGTTTGGTACCAGCCTCTCACTCCATGGAACAAGTTTGTGGCCAGTGCCGTTGCACAGCAACAATAGCTACCCATTTTGGTATAAATATTAAAAAAACGCGAAGGCTCGTTGTTGTGGCGAAAACTGAGCCATTAACATGAGAAATGTTTTAAAATTCTCGTATCAAGAAAGATATTTGGCGTTAAGCACAACTGCACCGCTACAGTATTGATTTTTTGATTTGAAAAGCCCCCCTTGCACAATACATAAAACTGTATTTCTCACAGCTGCCTGCTATGATTACGATTTGAAAAGTCCGTTGCCCAAAACAATTGATGGTTAACTTATCTTACCATATGAAAATACCCCTTGACAAGTCTGTTTGCTGACTCATTGTTCGTGTGGAGCGCACACTCTTGAAAATCCACCAAAATGAATTATTGTTTTCCAGGCAAGATGGTCATTACCCATTCTTTATGCTAAAATTACAATCCACATATATCAATTACGAAAGTGAAAAAAATCACTTCATTTTTTTGGGGTTTAAAGAATTTTATTGGGTCACCTTTTAAATAAATTAGGACTAGTGAATTGAATATTTACCGACCATTAATTCAAAGCGTTTAATTTAATATTTTATGTTCGTGAGGGAGTTTCCGAACCCTGACCTAACTGACACGACTTTTTTCTGACACACTTATGAATTGGCAAACCTTCACGGAATAAAGCACATGTGTATTCCGTTAATGTTTCCGAACTCCCCTAGCAAAGGGTCATAGCATAACATATTAAAAGTCACCAACTGGCAAAAGGAAGCAGCTTTCAAGAACGGGGGCGGTGTGGGGGGGGGGGGTAAAGTAAGTAAAGTGTTGGCTAATTGTTTTAAAGAGATTCGGCAATGGAATCTAATCCCTCTTAATATTGCACAGATTGGGTTTTGATATTTAGTATGTATTTTTATTTAGTAAATTATTAACCAAACCGAAACAAACATAATTGCCCACAAATGTCCAAAATAAGCTTTTTATATCATAACTTTTGACACAAACTACGTTTGATTTGCTGAAAACCGAGAGATCGGCCCTGGGTGTTTTTGTGACGTACAGCTATACTCCTCTGCCCTTATTATAAATCAGCTATACATTCCCCCATGGTATTTAAACTCGCATTAGCTCCCAGTAAACTTCTTATTTCTTTCTTCGCGTTTTTTTATAATAACATCGCTTATTTGAATCGCATGGGCCCAACGTGTTGTGTTGTCAAGGGATATTAGCTATGCCTAGTGACTTAATGACCACTGAATATCTATCAATGATGAGTGGAAGCACAGCGGACATCTTGGCTTGGTATACCACACAAATAATTCCAGCGACACCTGAAACATGTCATCCCAAGTGCGCGCAACTTAAATACCGCATTGAGCTTCATTTTTCATCAATAGAAACACATTTGTGTCAATTACCGGCGCTTAAAAACTCCTGCTTGATTCCTCCTGTTGGTATGTTGCTAGCACAAGCTGTCTTAGCTCTAGAACGCATCGCTGAGTTTCCATGTCGTTGCTTTTCAAAAGCGTTTTTGGCCATACCGTTGGGTGGCTTTTGTTATGTGCTAATAATCCATTAAGGCCAAAAAATTGTTGTATTGGAGTACCCCACTCGACCCGACCCTAATTTTGAAAATCAACGAAGTCAAGCCTGTTACAACCAAAATACCTACCTTAATTTTTGTATTGATTTTCAAAAACTTTATGTTTCTAGTTGTTTTTTCTCATATTTTTGTGTTCTGGTGTAACTTTGGCAACTTCTCTGTAGATTTTCAATAACAAGAGTCAAAGATCAATATTAATAACTACATAGACTATTAAGATAATTTGATGTAGTAATCATTATTAAAAAGAAAAAAAAAGAAAAAAACCCCCGCCCACCCTATTTGAAAATTTCTGTTTTTTAGTCCAATACAAGAATTATTTTGGCCTAATTGTTTTCACTTTGTTGATTGCAACCATCGTGTTTTTCTTGAATTTTGTTGCTGTTTCTTATTTTTAGGTATGCAACACATGCAAACTTGGATTCCATTGCCAAACCCGTACAGCCGTTTGCCGAGTGTTCAAAATATGATTTTGCTGCCAGAGATTAGAGACTCAAAGTGAACTTTGGTAGAGATCTCACAGTATACCTCTTACGACCCTAGAGGAAAATGACTACGAACCTGACAATCACACAAAAAAGAGGTGGCGCAATTTGTCTTGTGAGCTCTTGGAACAATTTCACCCTGAATTTCCCCTATAAATACAATGCAATGGGTCCGCTCCTTGTATTGTTGAAAAGTGGGAAATGGCATTAGGGATCAATTTAATGGATATAGTTCTGCTCATGATTTTGGATTTTGCCATCTTAAGTACGTGCCATCAATGTGATTCCAGTTTTTATTATTTAATTAATTTCAGATCTCTTGCTCTTGATAATCTCAGGGAGTCTATAATAATGCGAGAAGGACAACTCCCCCTCTGGTGGTGGTGATGCCTCGGTCCGACCCACCAGGTGGGGGGGGTAGGACATACAACACTAACAGCAACAGCAAAATCAAACGGCATCAACTTCCAGGGTGCTAGTCTGTGTCAGACTTACGTAGGAGGGCGCTCTTACGCATATTTAACGGTTACACACAGACTGGACTAAAGACTAGGCCTGGTCACGAATATTTAAATTTAAATGACCGTTATTGGAAATTACACTATTTTGCAGCGGGGTTAATCCACTAACCCCGACGGATTTTGAAGTCAATAATTTTTTCTTAATTTATCATGATATTACTAAGATCTTTTGAACAAAGGTTTAAGAGATGATTTATTTAAATGATGTCACTGGGACCGAGACTGCCATAGTAAATGCACGTAGCAGTTCCCCAAATTACCGTTTGGAAATCCCCAATGCCCAAATCGAGCAGATCGTGTCCTACCCCCCGGGTCCGACTGTCCCTCAATGTTGAGGGCAGTGTTCAATTTTTAGTGGACTTGATGAGGGCTTGATAAGAGTGGTCCAAATTGTAACATTTACATGTTTAATGACGCTATTATAGAATGTAAAATCTTAATCTAAGATAGTAAGCTATGTTTTTCTGATAAGTATTGTTTTCTCTTTTCTTTTTTATGTTTTTAAGATGATTAAATCGCGATTTTTTTTATATAACTTTCCGTATGTGTTGCAATTAAGAGCAATCCTGCAGGACTTTCACTAGTCTACCTAAGTCATTATCATAACCATGCTATCCTCATACTGCGCGGGGGCGCTATAACAGCAGTTCCCTGGTTTTGTTCGTGCTAAATATAGGAGTTTCACAGGCCTGATAATATCCATTCGCCATGAATTTCAATATCAAACTAGTGTTCAAAATCTCTCGCCGGACATAATTATACCGCCATCCTCCAATCAGGTTGCGAGCTTAATTCAAATTCAAAGCAAGCATATCCGTGGCTGATCAATTTTGCCTGGATCATTATCCAAGAGTTCGCCAAGTGATGCCGCTATACCGTATTGCCGTATGCAATCATGCGGGACGGCAGTGTTTCATATATCCACAATCTAGCTATCAGAGTTAAAATAGCCATCGGATCACAGGCACTATCAGTGATTTGCTAAATCCAAAAATCGAAAAAATCAACCAAAATCATGTTTGTAACAAGTACAGGTATCCTAACATACCCTACAAATGATAGGACCAGAAGCAACCTAATACGGACAAAATCGGAACTTTTAGTCATTACTATCCGTACGGACACTTACTACAACACGTAAATGAATGGCGATTCCAGTCTTTGAACACTGCCGTTTTCTTCCTTTTCTGTAAATTCCTGATTTGGAAAAAGTAACTTATGAGAATTCTACAGACTTATCCTTCACTTTTAAGCTATTCCTGCAAATTAATCAATTTTGACTCGTTTGGATAAATCACTGATAGTGTCTTTAACCAGCAGATTTATGCTGATTCCGAGGAATTAACATATGACGAGATACCTAATAAGATGAACAATATGACACCATTTTCATTGGAAATAAGTTCTTACTTACTTTTCAGCCTTGAATGTCCTTCAAGAGTACCTCATAGCAATTGAATAGTAGCTAATATTTGGTGTACCAATCAGCTACGTTTGATCACCTTGACTTTTCAACCCTTAACGTTATACCCCTTTTTTGGAAGTCCTTGACTTTCTTCTATTGGCAACTTTTAATATATTAATCCATATATTAATTCAAAGTTTATCTTGCAATCGGTGGCAGGTTATAGTGACATATGGTACAACATAGTAAACTTTACGTCTCACAAATCTATTCCTACAGGGTGAGTCAGTAAAAAATGGACCCTTATTGTGCCGCAATTTTGCATCTTTAAGTAACATATTTCCCACAAACATGGTATCACCGGAAAGCTTATATTGTTACCTTTAATTTGCTGCAAATATCATTCGAAATCCGTTAGGTATAAACCGGGTTACGTTCTTTTGAATCAGACAGTCCGTTTCATGCTCTGTCCATGGATTTCAGTAAATGAACGGGGATAAATGGAGCAACACTGCCCAAAATCCAGGATGGGGTATGCCAGGTTCTATTAACTTAAGTGGTACTTTTAATATGTAAACGCAGTAGTAAGTAACAGGTCAGAATTACTAAAGATTTTTTTAAAAAGATGTGGAATGTTTGGCCCTACAGATTGTCACCGATGTTTGTTCCATTGAAACTCTCCAAAATGATATATACGTACATGTATATAAGTTACTTTATGTCAATTATTTTATAAGCGATGGGGCGAAGAAAGTAGAGGTAGTCCATTGATAATTGTGACTGCATTTGTGGGGGTAGAACATCGTAATTTGACCTCACTTCGTTGTACCAGAGTTTGAGAATATGTGACTTAAAGATGCAAAATGGCGGGCACCAAAGGGACCATTTTCTGTTTTACCCTCACTTATATGTTGATCTTAGAGAGGACAATGAATTAATTAAACTAAAGTAATTGAAGCAGGAAAACGGTGATTAATCACGTCTGCAACTGAAACTTTTATAGTAAATGTTTAAAGCTATCCACTAAAAAGTAAATATTTAGAAGGAGAAGGAAGATAACTACATCTATTTTTATTTGTTCTTAACTTCCAGGAGTACAAAAATCATTTTTGTGTACTTTTAATATAAGGTTTAAAGTAATTTAAATGATTTAGGATTAGCTGCCGATCCACCCACAATGGTTCTTCGCGAACAAGGGCACGATGAAGCTTCCTGAATATAGTAGAGCAAGGTTCGTTGCGTATAGTTGAGAAACCACGGCCTGAAATAGAACATTTGGGACGTTCCATATTATTTGAAATTTGAAATGGTGATCAGTTCGGGACAAAATAGAGTTGGAAAAGTTTCACATAATGAAAAAATATGTTTGCAAAGAAGCTGTACCTATGCTGAAACGGGAAACTCCACATCATAAGTATAACAACGTCGGTTTTGTCTGCTTTTAGAAGAGTTTTTGAATACTGTTCTTTGCCATAAATACCATTATGTAAGCGGCAAATCGCGATGCGATAAGATCAATGATTAGTACCCGGACTTTATACATTCAAAATCCCTAAATAACGAGAAAAATATAATTTTCAAGCCACCTTTAAGACTGTACAAAATACGCACACCACTTGTGATTTATAATCCAAAACGCTATTGGCATAAAAGCTCTATCAGTGGACCATCGTGACAGTCAAATATTGAATTTTTGCAGAATAGCGTAGTGAAGGATAAGTCTGTAGAATTGTCATTAAGTTATCTTTTCCCAAAACTGAACAAAATCGACAGATAAAGAAGAAAAACAGCAATGTTAGAAATTTGATTCTCCATTCAATTGCACGTTGTAGTAAGTGTCCGTACGGCCAGTAATGCTAGCTATGATGTATAATTTTCAGGTATGTTAGAAGCTTCTAAGAGGATTTGGCCCGAAATTATGCCAGGACCAGCTGCTCCAGGACATATGCTCCTGGAGCATTTTTTACTTGGGCGGGTCCTGGAAGCAGCTGGTCCTGGAGATATGGTCCTGGAGCATAATATTGCGAAAAAATATCGAAGTCAACTATCTCCAGGAGCATATTTGGATACGCAAATGGTCCAGGAGCATATTACAAATATGCTTCCTGGGACAGTATTTGAATTGAAATATTCTTAATGCTCCAGGAGCATATTTGCCTGATCGGACCATTGCGTATTCCAATATGCTCCTGGAGAGCATATTGACTTAGAATATTTTTTCTTCCAGAAGTATTTATGCCCCAGGACCCTATGCTCCAGGACCAGCTGCTCCAGGACCAATGCACCAGGAGCATAAGGTCCTGGAGCAGCTGGTCCTGGAGCAGATCGGGCAAAAGATCTTAGAAGATGTTAGATAGAATACCCATACTTATTACAAACATGAGGAAGGAAATCTGTTTTTATGATTTTGTGATGTCCTGATTAAACAATGAATAATAGTACATTTAAGGGGACAGTACACCATAAATAAAAAATCTACATGTTGCAACAATTTGATCCCATGTTAGGTCAATATAGTACCTGGGTGAAGAATATTCGACAAATAAAAGGTCAAGGTAAAAGGTACCTCATTCGCAAAGATTGGGCGGGCCATCTTGGAATTTGGTGGTGGTAATGTAAATCCAAGGGTTTCTTCCGTACCTAATGTTATAGGGGGTTGAAATTTGGATTTGGTGTTCTACTCAGATAATGCAATGCGCTACAGAGCCCTTTTTTGAGATTTATAATGTAAATCACCATTTTTATGCATACCTCTTTGCTCCACAAATTGATAAATTATATATTTAAAAGTTTTGAATTTTAAATATTATTTTTTCAATAAGAAGGTACAAATGTCAAAAAAAGGCTCCGTAGCGCACTAAAGAATGTTAAGATAAATAAACAATGAAAGTTTGAGCTTTCTAGCACTTTCCGTTGCTGAGTTGTCAAGTGGGAAAGCGGTAAAACAGCCCATTCAGGATATCGCTTTTATGTCTATCTAGAAAACTTAATTTGCATATTATGCAAAATTATTTTAGATATACAATGCATTTTGAGAGGCAGATTTAGAAAGTACAAAATTGAATTTTTTACAAAAATGATACCACTGCAGTACTGGAGCTATGTTCCATAGAAGTAACGGAATTTTAAAAGGAAAAAATGATTAAAAATAGCTGGGTGAAAAACAAAATAAAAAAACAAAGAAATTTTGCGCAACTACATTGCTTGTTTTTTATTGTTTTGAGGCAAGCTTTTGAATCAGTGCGAAACTAGAATTGGCGACTAACTTTCGAACCGAATGTCCGATTGAATGAATAAAAGTATTTTGATAGCAACTAGCTTTTTAATTTAAGAAATAGTCTATTATAATGGCACGTCAAGGTGACTAAGGTTGTTTTGTACTATACCCTTAACTGGGGGAGGAAACAAAGCGTAGTTAGAAATTACTTAGTCTTTGTTAGAAATGTCAAAAATTCATTTAGGACGCGTATCGATTACTCGCATATAACCTTTCAATATTATACAGGGTAAGTAAAAAAAATAATTGACCCTGAGTGTGTCCGCCATTTGAATTTTCATAATATACATATGTGGTATCTGCGAAAGCGGTTATTTCATTTCTTAATTGCTGTAAAGATCATTCCCATCGGTTAAGTATAGGCCGAGCTAGAGTCTTTCGAATCAAGACTCTGCAGTGAATAAATAGCCTGATTTTCTTCTGGACACGGATGTCCTTCGCTGAACGCCGTTCAGTTCAAATTATCCGTGGACAGAGCAGAAAACAGACTACTTGATTCAAACGACTGTAGCTCGGTCTATACCTAACTGATGTGAATGATCTTTGCAGTAAATTAAAGATAATGAACCCAGCTTTCAGATGATACCAAATATTTTAGATATATATTACTTAAAAATGGCGGACAAAATCAGGGTCAATTTTTTTTGTTTTGACTCACCCAGTACAATTATGACGACAACGAACTATAAGTTGCATATATTATTGCTGGCGAGGTACTGTTTTTGTTGTCATGTTTACATGGAGTAGCAAAGATGTTGCAACTATTCATGAAGGTAATTTATATAAGCCCGTCAACACACTCAACAAACAATCTCACAAATTGCAAGACAAGGCAAGCTATATAAGCATTTTGACCTGTAAAAAATTCCAATCAAATATGTTTCGTTTCCACAAAAGATGAACAAGTCCGTTTTCTTTTTATTTTCAGATTTTGTTCAAACAAACATACCACACGACATTTAGCTTCAAAACATTTTCACACCCTAGTGAATTCTCAAGGTATCTAGATATTGGCCAGTAAAATTCTTCTTACGTACAGTATCAATAGGGATTAGCATAGATTGATCAGTAATTATTAATTAGATGATCCTGTTTTCAATCTTTTATTTTTGGGTTAAAAAAACTGTGAAAATTTTACAATATTTTTCAGAATACGCCTATCATCGCCTAAAGCAAATAACTCGTAAGTATGGCTGTGTTCTCTGGTGTCTGGGTCACATCATAAACGGTTGCGTGCTTGAAGTTATAATAATATTCTTTAGACATGATGGAAAAATACTGTCATAGATTTCAAAAGGCCGGGGTTCATGAACATGGTCTGATTCATTGTGGTTATTATTTTCAGAACTGATTCAAATACATTTCACTCTTCACCTATATATTTGGTATGAATAGATGAAAAGCGATACCATTCCAGTATCCACTGAGCCGTTAAATCGAATGTTAATGTTTTTGCGAATCAAAGAAATGCCAGGGCAGTTTTCGCAACACACTTAAGTAGGTATTTTGTTGAGATATCCAACTGTGAACTGTGAAGTACTTTAAATGTCTATACCTTGGCCTTTAGTTAACTAAGTGTGCTTGCTACCGCTGATTGAATAATCAGACAAACTTATCTGCATTACAGACAATGAATCTAAGGACATCAGGAATGCTATAGGTTTTGGGTAGAAGTATGGTGCCAGTTTACAGGTCTTTCAATGAGCGCAGTCATGTTGTATGTTATGACGATAGAGGTAGATTAATAAAAGGCAAGAAGAGTTAGGACGGCCATCTTGATTCAGCGAGCTCATTGTCGGACGCTTAAATGTTACCGGCCAAGCCCATTATTCCTACAACTTACAGCATCCCCTGTACGGCATGGAAAAATGCACTTTCTCGTTGATTTCGCCAGGCGAACTTCGGTTTGAAAATGATCCTTAGACATCCAAGGACATTGTCATGCATGTGGTTTGTTCAGAAAGTTTACCATCGCAAAGGCCAAGCACGATGTTTTTTTCTTTTTTGAAGAATTTTTTTTGTTTCAATATGGCTTCCAAAATAGCGTGGTATGTTTGTAGTTGCTATGACGAGTGGTGATGCCTTTTAACAGAGTAGTAGTGCACAGTTCTAATATTTGTGTTAGTATGGAACTTGACCTCGGTAGGTGCGAAACAGCGTCCACCAACTCGCTCGTTTGTATTTAATCAGCGCAAATAAGCGTGTTCGTGCCCATTCTAAAGAATTAACGAGGAACAGTCCGAAGGCCTTGGTCGTGGCTATTAATACTTTGGCTCCTAGCGTAGCTCTACACTTTGAGATTTGTCTTTAACAAATATTATGTAAGATAATGCATGCAAAAATATACTATAGTATTTTAAAATTATTAAAACAAGTTGTATCTCATTCTCAAAAACATTTATGATCGAGAGTCACTTCCTGTAAAGCAAGGGTTCTCTGGGATAGGAAACAGTTGAATGGGTGTCCCGAACTGATAGCTAGAGATTTTATATAATCAAAGATGATATACAATCTGAAGATTCTATATTCTCTGATCAATTATATAGTTTTAGTGTTGAACACTCTGTAACAAACGATTTTAACTTTGACCATATAGAATCTCTGATGGAATATGGATTTTAGTAATTTTTAATTAATCTTACAATGGTTTTTTCCCCTTGATGTGGTTACGAAAAAAAACAGCGTAGAGAGGCATGTTTTGCCGTGTAATATATCTAAATCGTAGCATGGTTATTCAATATAAGTTTGGGGTTTTATTTTTTTAATAGAGGGGTGGAGTGAACATTAGGATGTTTGTGCAGGAATTTGGGTACAACATATAAGCAATCTTTTAAAATCACTCTATTTTTCATGTGACCTATTACCCATTTTCTGTCGTGCACGAGAGAAATCCAAGCATGTTTCTCTATGGGGCCGATTTAATAATTAGTACAACAAGTTCTACATTTTTTTTGTACTTGTTTGCTCAATAAACCTTCGAAACTCGAGAGGTGTTCTACCAAAACGCCAATATTTGAGTTAGGTCCTTTCGTGTCCTTTTGTAGCACTAAACAAATATCAGTGGCAATCTGTTTTGTATTTCTTCAAAAGTACTTACGGGTGTCATATATGATGACGGTGGCTTTAAATGGGACGCCAATTTGCCCGGAGTATACAATAGGATTGGTAGAGCTGGTCTGTAATTCCACGGTGAATTCCTCTTCACCTTCAAATCCGTCGCCTGTTCTAATCGGTATCGTCAGTTTGCTAAATTTCTCATTTACACCAAAACTCACAGTGCTTGGGAGGTCAAAATCCCACAAACTGGCGGAATTGGAACGAGAGGTGGCGGTATTTTGTCCCCCAGCATAGATCCCAACTCCTATAATTAAAGGGAAAGAGTGAAATGCAAGTATTGAAGAGACACTCTAACAGTAAAAATATTCAGCAAAATGTACATTATGTAGGACTTGCCACAAAACGCAATTTTAATGTTCACTTGGTTTCAATCAATTTGTTAGATAAAAAAGTAAACCGTATTCTGTTAATAATGATCATGTTATATTTTAAAGAATACTTTTTAAAAATTTGTTATTGTTCTATTATTTTTTATCTATTATTTATTTCATATATTTATTTTGCGTGAAAGGACCGAGAAGCATTATGATAAAATTAGGTAAGTAGCAAAAACACCTAAACAAAAAATAGTTGTAAATGCAAAATCCCTGAACACCCGAAATTTTGTCCCATGCCCCACCCTACTTGTGGGCAAGAAACTACTTACTAGCGGTGGATGATTTTCCCAGAAAACCTTTCCTAACAACATATATCTCGATACTTCCAGCTGTTTCTGGGACTCTAAAAGACGTGTCCTCAAAGTAGAATTCCTCTGAAAGGTTACAATGAAGAAAATGTTATACTAATTTTCAATGAGGCCAATTTGAATAGTATCCTTACATACATATTGTTAGTTTAAAATTATAGAGAAATAGAATGATGGGATGAGAGTCATAGTAACGACTTTTTCCTTTTCTCTTATCTGTTAGGTCTGTAGAGGGAGAGCGAGAGAGATATTTTTTTAATTTTCAAGGATACGGTATCACCATTAAGTCAAATACACTTAACCGTTTTAACAATAAGGTACCACGAGAGATTTCACATAACAGGTGTTTCTAATAAATTGACAATTCTGATTTTTGCACTGATGTAAATCTTTCTATTAAAAAAAAATCCCATCTGAAAGGATTAAGCTGAGAATTATTGCTTTTGTATGAAAATTGTGAAATTTCTAATTTCCTATAGAAGCAAATGAGAAATTAAGTTTTATATTGAAATAATCATAAGCAAATAAAAATCACCTTTGTGTTCACACTGTCAAAAATGTTCATTAAAATAACGTCGTTTTAACTGGCAGCTGGGACTCACAACAGTAAAAACGACGTTGTTTTAATTTTTTGCAAGTTTCGACTGCCTTTTTACAGTTATTTGCGCGTTTCGAGTCCCAGCTGTCAGTCAAAAACACACCATATTTAACATTTTAAGACATTTTTGTAGCCAAATAGAAGGTAATCTATTGAGTGTCAAATCTATAGGAAACCACTACATATGGCAGAAAATACGGGTGCCTCAAAATCTCTCCTTTGACATGCGTTCAAAAACAGCTGCAGTTAGGTCAAACTAGGTGTAAAGTCTAGTTAGGTACAAATTCAAATTTAGATGGAATAGTTATCAGTTCCCTTGCCGTAAACATATCTAGCTACATCTTACTAAAATAATCTAAATTTAATCAAATACTGGACTTACAATTTTGCAAGTTACTACGTTGCGTCTAGAACCACTGGACTTCATCAGGTAAGTGAACCGGTGGATTGGTCATGTGACAGGCGACGAGGGATCCCCTTCAGTGCCCCGTCCCACGCATGTGAGCAAAGGGGACTACGTTTTCTCCTATCACATGCGTGGGACGGGGCACTGAAGGGGATCCCTCGTCGTCTGTCACATGACCAATCCACCGGTTCACTTACCCGATGAAGTCCAGTGGTTCTGGACGCAACGTAGTAACTTGCAAAATTGTAAATCCAGTATTTGATTAAATTTAGACTATTTTATTGAATTACTACTAATGAATAATCTACATTAAGATAGCTACATCTTACCATCGTCATCTTTAATCACGACTTGACACTCGTAAGAGCAAATGTCTAAGGCGTTGTCGACAGATGGACTTGGTTGAAGCAACTTCACCTTGAAGTATTCAGTATCTTCCTGACGATTGTCATCATTGATGGGAATGGTCACACTCTTCTCCTGGTCACCTATTTGGAACTCGACAATTTCACTTATTGCTGTGAAGTCCTGTAGATTGGAAGAAGTGCTGCTGGAAGCGTCTACGTCTTCAGTCTCAACGGCTGTATAATGTTAGAAAGGTGATAGGGACAAGTCACGGTTAATGTTTTCTCTATTTCGTTGTCTTTTGACAAAAAAGTCCTAATTCCAGTCTTCAGGGACATCTTGGTTGTTGTCTAACATGGGGTCAAAGCAGCTTCGCATACACTTTGGAGTGCATTAACACTATCATATCTTATATTTTGATTAATAGAACCACATCAGCCAAGGTCTACATGTACAACAAAGTTTGGCGCACTACCATGACATAGCATTAGGTGATTACAGAAGATATTTTAGAAATGACAATAGCACTTTTTCAACAAAAAAAAGTACAGCCATTGGCATTATTATTCATTTCTCAGTTTAGGCTGCACTTACGCAAATTTAATATATTCTCACACGATAACGCTAATTTCATCGCTAGTTGACGCTTGAAAATGTTGGGGTGGACCAAAGTATTGCTGATCGTAAAGACACTTCATAAACAATAATGAAAATCTAAAAGATCTGTCAATGTCTTCAGTAGGTCAATAGTTAATGACTTCAATTTATTGTTACATTGGTGTAGTTACCACTATTGAGGAGGTTACAAAATCATGTTTCCCGCAATCTTACAAATGTGTACCAATGCAAATCGGACCAATTTTAACACATGTCTTTGCCCTGAGTTTTTTGATAATTTTATGGGACCCTCCGGTAATTAACTTGAAAAAAGAAGTCAACAATTAATTAAATTGAAGGTTATTGCATGCCTTGAATTTTGTTTTAAAATTTATGTGGCACAGCATTTTTACCTCAAATTGCAGTGTACCTAACCTTTTCTTTTATTATTATTTATCAAGTTAGCCAACCGTTGTAGATGCTGCGTTTCTTCCGTGGGTCGGCAGATCTGGTTATTAGATAAGGTAGTTATTTTGCCGTTGTATTTCGGCGTTTTTTTAGGAAGGATTCACATTAAAAATTCTCGTTGCCATTACACTTACCTATCTGTTCAACATTGTCTTCGTTTCCCTTCCTACGCAGAATTAAGGTTACTTCGCCAGCTGACTCGAAGACAACAGCGACAGAGCTGTCGAAACTGACACAACTCTCTGAATTAATAATAGCAACGTCATTGAATCAAAACAATTAATAATGAAACACAATAATTTGAAAAAAGATGATAATAAGATGTACACAATAATTTGAAATAAAAATATATATATGTAAGAAACGATAAAAGAAAGGTAAAAACGAGAATAAGACCGAAAAAAAGAGACACGGAAGCGAGTCTAAAAGTTAAAAACAAAAATCATTTACTGAATGAAAGATATTAGAATACTTTAATCTCATTATTAAAAAAATGAATGTTCTTTATGCTTTACATGAATACAGACGTTTGCATAAATTCACCCAATTCACCCAATTCACCCAGCAGCAACCAGTAAAAACTTATTACTCCTTGTGACTTGCTACTAGTATAAAACTGGCCCACTGTGTTTATTATATATAGTAGTGCTATCATATCACAATAGTATTATCGCTTTATTCCGTAAAGCTTATGTAGGATTAAAATCAATCACCACCCACATCCTCCCTCGCTAGTGTATTGGATAAGAGCATCGATTTATAATGCGGGTATCACAGGTTCGAATCCAACCATGGCCTTTTTAAAATAAATGTATTTCAATATTATTTTAGAGTAAAGAGAAACATTACTAAGTCCAGGGTTAGAAATGCGCGTGTACCTGCTGTATAGCACTGTATACAGTATATACATTGAGTCAGTTATAACAGGTACCTGCTGAATAGCATCTACCAGTTATAACAGGGTGCTGCTGGGTGAATTGGGTCATAAATTAAACCAAAAAAAAAATACAATAATTAAAATTATAATAAAGTACTTGTTGTAGCTGCATCGTGAATGGTGACGAGAGCTTTGTGTGGTTCGCGAACTATTCCCGAGTCCGGGTTTTGAATTGTCAATTCAAATGTTTCCGGATCTTCATCGGATGTGTCTGACCTAATAGTGATCGATCCTTCTGCAGTTTGGCTGTTTGGGTCGAAGTTTACAGTCAGTGACTGTGGGTTTTCGTAGTCCCTTCCAGATGAAGCACTAACGGCACGTGTGAAAAACTCTGCGTGTAGAACACAGAAAGAGCATTATTGTAGGGTCATAAATAAGGATCACGTACGTTCTTGAACTTTGGGTATGGAGGTTTGAAGATTGGTATGTTTATAGTTGATGTGCAAATTTGTGCTGTGCCTTTCAATACTCAAAAGTGAATGGCTTAGTTCTTTTTTTCTTCTTTCAACAGTTATTACTGTCACACTAGTCACAGACTTGACTGACAAATATTTGTATTTGAAGGACATAAATTTCTAGTTATATTGAAGAAGGTAGCAGTGTACACTGTTTTTTACTAGTTAAAGCATGAATATGATCAGTTTAAACAAGAAAACAAAAATCAATTTGAATTAAGACTGGACTGAATCCGGTTTCCACGTGTCTTTGGATGTTTGGGTTAAAGTTGTCGAATTCGGCAGACTTGCACTATATTAGCATTGCTCTTTTTGGTTGTAACTAATGAAATTTAAGAAGTGTTTTAAATAGTTGAGAATATGGAAATATAAGCGATTTTATTACGAAATAATCTTTTATACATTCATACTTAAGTGCCGGGGGGGGGGGGAAAAAAAAAAAAAAAAAAAAAATTGTGTAACTTACCGATGCGCTTCTTTCCATAAAAATACTAAAATTTCTCGCCTGTTAATGAGATAATTAGCATGGGTCCCTAAGAACACCCCCTGCAAATTTCTCAAAAGTGGGTAGACATATCAAAATAGATTGAGGGCATTTATCAACTACAATATCTTTCACCTGGTGAAAGCGGCGTTGAAAACAAAGCTGAAATGACAAAAGGTAAAAAAACACTTTGCACACACAAGTCTATGGCATCCTGTTGGCGGTCACGAATTTTATCCAAGATTGATAAACACATTGAACAATGCACCCCGTCATGGGACTTGGTATTTAAAGAGACATGAGGAGATTTCCAGAAAGAAGCGCCCCCAATTTTTCTCGAACCTAGGTTTTTTACATATTCAGTGAAATGCTTACCAATGTATTAGATCACACCTGAAGTGAATAAGCCGAATACGCCATCTTTATGTAATAAAATGATGATTTAGTAGTTTCTGTCGTGCACGACAGAAAGTCAAAAGCATGGTTTTCTATGGGGAACGATTACAATAGCAGGCAAGTTCAAAACAAGGTTTGCGGTTTTCTTTTGCACCTGTTTGTCCAATAAACCTTCCAAACGTTCTCGGTAGGTGGTCTACAACCAAAAAAAAAAAAAAAAAAAACAAATAATATTAAAATTAGTTTTTAGGCCCATGGAAGTCAATTGCGAGTTTATCGTTACTTTTTTTCCTGGTTGATGAGGTGACTTTTTCATTTTTCATTATTGCAAAATGGAAATAAATGGGCTGAAGACATTTTCTGGAAAGATAGGGCTGCAGAAAAAAAGCCTGGTTTTGCTTCAAAGTTACCAAAAATATGTTTTCAATTGCTAAACCTGGTGAAAAGGACGACATTTTAAAACTAATGAATTATTTTGGCAATCTTGAAATTTTGACGTGGGTATTTCTATAGTCTCCAAAAAGCGATGCGGGCGGGTGACGATAAACCTCAGAATAGAAATATCGCAGATTAATTAATGAACAACATGTCTGCACTGTCGGCGAACATTTGAAGTATTTATTGCACAAATTAAATCATGTATTAACGTAGAAATCCCAAAATTGAACAAACTCACTAAAGCCAAGGCAACAGGGTCGCGCTGCCCCTAAAAACGATATTTGACATTTTAACAAAATTACTTATATATATCTGAAATGATTAAAAGTACTATCAGTGATTTGCTAAATTTGAAAAAAAAAAATCATCAAAAATCGGATTTTTGGATGTCTGTAACAAGTACAAGTATTCTAACATACTCTGTAATAGTTAGGGAGCCAAGGATCTTGAAACTGAAATATTTTGCCCGGGCTGCTCTAAAATTTTGGTGACTAGATCCAAGAAGGGGAACATCTTGGGCATCAGAAAACTGATGTTGGATTATTTTTAACGATTGCGAAAAAATAGAAATCCAAGATGGCGTCCAAAATGGCCGCCGATTTGACTAACGAACCGATTTTAGCTGTAACTTTTGATTGCAATCTTCAACTGGAACGCAATTTATGTCATCTGAAAGAGAATTAAATTATCTACACGCTGATATTAACATTTGTGAGTTTAAGAATTATTTAAGGTACAAATTTGAGGAAAAATCACATTTTTTGGCATTTTTAACCAAAAAATGAAATATTCGTATATAATGTTCCATTGATATGGCCAGAATCAAATCATCAATTAAGCCAATTTTTTCTACAAATTTGACCTAATAACGCACGTTAGTCATATCAAAATTACAGTTATGTATACCTTATTCAGAAACGAAGTTATTCTGTAACGAAGGTCATCAATCAGTTACACAGAGAAGTTGGTTTACTGCGCACTTTTGCTAAAAGTGATCATAATTTTTTTTTATCATGCAGAAAACTCGTGACCAAAATCCCTCACTTGAAAGTACACATTATACACTGTTTAAAATGTTTTTTAAAAAACGTTGTTTTGACTGTCAGCCGGGACTCGAAACGTGCAAATAACTGTAAAAAGGGACTCGAAACGGGCAGAAAGCTGTAAAAAAGTCGTTTTAACTTTTGTGAGTCCTAGTTGCCAGTCAAAAACCACGTTATTTTACTGATCATTTTTAACAGTGTAGGTGTCATTTTAAAATACAATGCAATGCTTATTGATATCAAGTTCTTTAACTTTAAGGCAAATGATATACCTGAGGTATTTTGTAGCATACCAGTTGGAAGGAATATGGTTGCAACCGCTATTATTTTGCTATTTTACTAATTAAACCATCTGTTTGGAAATTTGGTAAATACATTGTATTTCCATTGATACCTAACATGCCTAATAAGTACATGAACATTGCTCTACATGACATCACAACTATAGAAAACTTCAAATGCCGGATGATTAACATTAACATTAGCAAATTTTCTGATTTCAAGCCATACAACGAAGGTTTGACAGCCTATTCTCCCGCCTATTCTACCCCAATGGAAGGTGTTGTGTTATAAGTAGATTCAACCCATCGTGTCACCTCTAGTACTTTTCCGAAGGTATGGGCATTGAATGAGGGGCATGTGCAGTGGTTGGAAATTAAAATCGGGATTAAAATTCCAAGCTAAATCTATTGAAACATGTAGTCCGATAGCAGAGAGAAATCAATTCTATGCTTAATGAAAGCATTCGAGTCAGCGTAAGCGCATTTGTAGCTACAAAAACATAGCTCTCAAACATTCTGTCTAATCGTATTTGCTTCAGAAAAAAAAAAAAAAAAAAAAGGCGGGGGGGGGGGGGTCCATAGTACTATCTCAGGATTGTTTTTCGGCGATTTCTCTCTCGTGAAAAATATTTTCTAACTCTAATATTTTGTAATTGTGTAACTTACCGATGCGCTTCTTTCCATAAAAATACTAAAATTTCTCGCCTGTTAATGAGATAATTAGCATGGGTCCCTAAGAACACCCCCTGCAAATTTCTCAAAAGTGGGTAGACATATCAAAATAGATTGAGGGCATTTATCAACTACAATATCTTTCACCTGGTGAAAGCGGCGTTGAAAACAAAGCTGAAATGACAAAAGGTAAAAAAACACTTTGCACACACAAGTCTATGGCATCCTGTTGGCGGTCACGAATTTTATCCAAGATTGATAAACACATTGAACAATGCACCCCGTCATGGGACTTGGTATTTAAAGAGACATGAGGAGATTTCCAGAAAGAAGCGCCCCCAATTTTTTCTCGAACCTAGGTTTTTTACATATTCAGACAGACTCGCTGTAGAGGAGGTGTAGCGAGCCCCCTACAGCAACATTATATGGTGGAGTCTGGCCCAATCGCTTCGAAAGAGAGATGGGCACTCCGTTCCTGTGTATACAGGTCCGCCCCTTTACCTTTTTTTTTTACATATTCAGTGAAATGCTTACCAATATATTAGATCACACCTGAAGTGAATAAGCCGAATACGCCATCTTTATGTAATAAAATGATGATTTAGTAGTTTCTGTCGTGCACGACAGAAAGTCAAAAGCATGGTTTTCTATGGGGAACGATTACAATAGCAGGCAAGTTCAAAACAAGGTTTGCGGTTTTCTTTTGCACCTGTTTGTCCAATAAACCTTCCAAACGTTCTCGGTAGGTGGTCTACAACCGATCCAGCGAAATTTGAGAGAAATTCATATCCTAAAAAATCTCCTCCTGTCACTTTAATAATAACCACAAAAGTAAGAATTAAGGCACCTCAAATTATTTCAAGGTTCTTTTATAAATTTAATAAAACGGCTGCAGTATTTCTTCTTTATGATCTTGTCCCAAACCATGCAAACTTTGAAAATGTACAAGCAGTCTTGATAGTCGTGACAAGAAAAACATGCAAGTCTCAATTTAAAATCCTCCCCCCCCCAATACGTGGATTTTGGGTTTTCCGACCGGATGTTAATCTTTACCGAAATATTACCAACAACTCGCACTCTATATAAAATAAATAGCGCATATATATTCTATGGTGTTTTGTGTCATACGGTCATTTTTCTGTCATAACTGTGCGAAAACCGTTTACTGTACATACATTTTACCAGTAACGAGTACTCTTTGATTGCCTTGTAATTTTTACGCCACAAAATGTGCGCGTAGTTTAAAGGAGGCGCACTAAACCGCGAGCGTGCATGGAGTGATGCATATCTACTCGTACATAGTTGGTGCATTGTGGGATAGGAATTTCGGTAAAAATGATTTCCGGTAGGAAACCCAAAATCCACGTATTGCAATCAACTTATTTATTAATTGGCATTTCAAGTTCAGTTTCACGGTTGAGATATTCTCTCATTCATTTTCAAACGATAAACACTTCAAACAAACTCGAAGGGTGGTCAGTAGTTTGTTAAGTGAGTAGGCCTATTCTGTTAACCATAATGGTTGCCCCATAGACTTACGTGTGTGCAAAGTGGTTTTTGACCATTTTTCGCTACATGGCCGCCATTTTGTTATTTGAGCTTTGTTTTCAACGTCGTTTTCACCAGGCTCTAACAAGATATTGTTGTTAATAAATATCTTTAAAAAGTTGTGAATGTCTACCCACTTTTGAGAAATTTGCAGACATAAAAGTGTAAACCTTTTTGGACCACTGTGTAGATTTATAATTCGAGGTAATCTTTAACCTAATTTCTTAAATTTCTTAAATTCCTTATGACTTAAAAATACAAGAAATGGTTGCCACCACCCAGTGAGAAAAATCGAACAACCCGTTGAACGCAAGGAACATACGCAACGAGACGTAACGTTAAACAGGCGTGCAAGAATGTAGCGAAACGCGTATTAACCTCAAAATAACGTTAATACGCAACGAGTAATGCCCATTCTGAATTGGGAATAGAAACCGTGCAGGAACCAAAGCAATTGCGTTAATTTCCGCAGCTGTTTAAAATCAGTGAGAGGCCGCTTCAAAACTCACCCGCTAGCTGACAGATGGTTCATGACGGTTCAACTGCATTTCATTGTTTAGAACAACAGAAACCAGTTGCGACCGCAGAGAACTGGACGGAACCGGCGAGCGTCCGGTAGTTGAATTTTGAACCTACACCTTAGATTAAAGGTGCATGTTCCGATCATCTTTGGGACCCACCTGATTTACCCGGAAGTGGTATCGATTTTGATATCAGATGAAAGGCCGTATTTTTCTTATTGTCGTCCTGAAATTTGAGCCCTGAAATCCATTTCATTCCCATGATATAAGCAAAAAACCGCCGTTTTAGTGGTTAACCATCAATAATAGCACAGTATTGAATAGGGCTTTGCAACATGCATTATTGCGTCTACCATCAAAACCGCAAGTTTGTTTCCCACGGTACTTGATCGGGTGTATGTGCAAGTGCCAAGCTCACATATCAAGTAGAGAACACAATACACATAAATCGGAAGGAGCACCTTTAAACCATATTGGTGATCAATTACTTATGCGATCTGTATGGCAGCGCAGATCCAAATCGGATCCAGATCTCGTATCCAGTTAGCGTCTACACGGGCAACGGCCAAACTTGATCCAGATCTGCAACGCGTACATGGCGTGTACACGCTTGGTTAGTGTCGCTGCACTTTAAGCGCGTACTTTTAGGTTACGCGTAAAGTATTCCTCGATCATCAAGGTTACGCGTATTATTTGTACACTTTACGCTTCGAAAGGGCGCTCTACTTTCGCACTCACTGCGTCGTGTAGAGTTCTTAAAAGGTCTCCCATGATCTGGATCTGTGATCTGGATCTCGGTGATGTGCATCGGATCTGGATCTGCGCTCCGTGTAGATTGCCCCATTTGGCTTTTTTTAAATTATGGCAATCAGCAACACGAAGGCACCTTTTTTATCCAAATGTATCATATTTTTGATATACTCTGTCTTAAAAAAAACCGTTTCTTTGCACTTACCAATGCTTGATGTTGAGGCCACGTTACCTCCTCTCTCGACGATAAACGTAAAAAGCGCAGTCCCGCTTGCTGGTTCAGTGACCGAGTAATAACTATGCTGAAGCCAGAATAAGGCTACAAAATTAAGGGAAAAATTAAAGTAACTATCTGTTTTAACAAATGCATTTATTATTATTATCCTCAGCGTCACATTCATCTCTCAAAATGAATATCCATTTAGCAAAGGCGTTTATTATTATTATCCTCCTCGTCGTCTTCATCTCTCAAATCAGTCGAAATTTTTCATCTGAATGAAAAAAAACTTTGAGAGGTGTTTCCATAAGGTGACACCCTTTTCTGACATACTTTTCTGACACCCTATGAATTCGGAAACCTTAACGGACCTTAACGGAATAAACCACACGGTTTATGTGGTTTATTCCGCTAAGGTTTCTATTATTCAACATTCATCTCAACATTGGTCTCTTTATTATTTAAATGACTACCGATTAGTCAATGTCTTTGCGATCAAAAGAAGCGCAGAATGAAATGGCGATTCAACCCTACTCTGTGATTTTGCTTTGGCCTCTACCAATTATGTGCGTAGAGTGCCTCCAGAAAAGGAGAACTTCCGTCTTGGAATACTTGCATGTTATTATTTTATACTGCTCCTGGGAGTTGTTATGCCCATTTATATGGCAATATAACATTCTGAATAAGCTTCTTTACTTTATTATAGTAGATTCAACCCATCGTGTCACCTCTAGTACTTTTCCGAAGGTATGGGCATTGAATGAGGGGCATGTGCAGTGGTTGGAAATTAAAATCGGGATTAAAATTCCAAGCTAAATCTATTGAAACATGTAGTCCGATAGCAGAGAGAAATCAATTCTATGCTTAATGAAAGCATTCGAGTCAGCGTAAGCGCATTTGTAGCTACAAAAACATAGCTCTCAAACATTCTGTCTAATCGTATTTGCTTCAGTGGTATTCAATGTAGCAGGTGAGTTGAATATTACTGACATTTGAGCGCCCGTGTTTTGGATACGAAGGAACACAAAAGTCTTTGAAAATGATGGCAACATGAAAAGCCAGATTATCTCAATTCGTTCATGAAACAGGTGAATCGGGCCTCATGTTTTCTTTTTATGGCCCCTATCCCAACTAATCGACTCTGTCCAAAACTTTTCCTCTGGTGACACGATGGGTTGAATCTACTATAGCTTTGTTGAACCCACCGACCTGTCTTTTCACAAAATGATGGCGGAAAGCAATACAAGCATTTTTTAGTTTACTGGGCTACGGTTTGGAGAATACTTACTCGAGTCGGAATCATAGATTGTGACTTGCGCTGTACTGGGGTTAACTACTTTTCCTGTACACCCGCTTACACTTGGATCATTGTAGACGATGCTAATTTCAAAAAGTTCAGTCTCTTCCTCTGAATCAAGGTCTGAAATGATTTCAATGGATGATCTTTCACATTCAACTCCAATATCGAAGTCGATAGTACCGCTTCCGCCACGTGGGGGGACGAAGTCGGGATGCGACCCAGTGGATACAGCAGTCAAATCGGTAGTATGATATTCTGTTCGGGATGGTCAAAAATAACTGGATTAACTAAGTAGGAAATCATAAAAATGACTGGATGAATTCAGTTAAACCGAATTAGATGATTTAATATTATACCATACGCTAAGTTAATTAGTTTAGAGGAGAATTTAAGTTGAAATTACCTATAGTCCTTGCAGCTGTTTTTTGTCCATTTCGGCAAACCCTGAATTCGACTTCTCTTGTCGTTTCGTGGACATCGTACATTTCATTCTCAATATAAAAGTTATCTTTAAGAGAAAATGTTTTAAATATCATCATTACAACATAAGTGGTAGTAGGCCTTAAGGCTCATATGGAAACTCCGTGCTATCAGAAAGGTTAAAGGCCGATTCAGAGGAAGCCGCCCTCAAGAAAAAGAGGGAGAGAGGGAGAGAGGGAGAGAGGGCGAGAAAGATGGAGGGAGAGAAATGCATTATTAGACTTGAAGTCACCATCAGTCATTTCTACAGGATGTAAACAAACAACGACATCAATTTTGGTCGAAGTTATGTTTTGGCATTATTTTTTTTCGAAATTGATGTAGTAAAGTTACCCGCAGGTGTACTCGTAATACCGATGTTTATGACGTCAAGAAATAGTACAAAATGGCAGTTTTCAAGTGCCTGGTATCTACGCTCTAAGAAAAAAGTACAACTTTGAAACTTTTTTACGGGATTCCATTTAGAAAACCAGTTAAGAACCCTTTTTCTTATTGTGTATAGCTATATAGCTGCAATCAGACAAGATAAATGGGCTTACTGTATTTTGCGAAACGAAACGAAACGCCCATTGGCTCACATGCTTTATTCCGTCATGCATGCACTACATGCATAACGGAATGAAGCGTGTAACCAATGGACGTTTCGTTTGGTTTCGCAAAATACAGTAAGCCAGATAAATATGACACACCATCATTGTCGTGTATGATCACACCAACTCCAACATCAGCTTCTCCATTTTCGCCCCTACCAGTAGGCTCCGTCCTTGATAAAGTATAGAAGAGTTCGTCATTTTCGGTGTCACAATCATCCACCAATTCAATCGGTATATAATCTAAATAATAGTAATCCGCTAAGACAATTGGGCCATAGTCTAAGACAGGAGTCGCGTCATCTACATTGGATATAGGTTCAGCTAGGGCAGCATATTGTCCTCCTTCGGTCCAAATCACTGCATAGAAAAGAAATAAAATAAGAACCGATTACCAAGCTATGCTAGGTCTAGTGTGGAAGAGTTATCCCAAGGGAGGGGGCACTGACATTGGAAAGAGGTACGGGTATGTGCGGCCCTTAAGACCCCCTTTTCGCGTCTCTCCAGCAGTTCCCAAGACCCCCAGTTGAAGCATAAATCAGTTCTTAAGGTCCCCTTTTCAGAAAATGTTGGCCTCAGAAGCTGAATTTTAGCCAAATTTCAGCTCTCAAGCTTACAAATTTCTCAAATTTCAGTTCCCAAGCCCCTACTTTCGGAGACAAAATCAGTTCACAAGGCCCCTATTTCGGAAATCGGGGCCGCACATCCCAACCTGAAAAATAGTTGAGTGCGCCCCCAGGGAGTTATCATTACCGAGAAGTAGAATTGGCGGTAACCCTAAGCCTCACACCTAAACCCTAACCCTAACCCTAACCCTAACCCAAACCCTAACCCTAAACTTAACCCTATCCCTGACCCTAAACCCTATCCCTAAACCCTAACCCTAACAATGATGGTTGGATCCCTCTCCTTTCACGGCCGGATATAGAAGAAAATCATGGAGGTAGCTACATAGACAGAGATTACCTACAACCCGGCATGCACAATACTTCAGCAGTTGTCCCGTCTTTAGCGCATGTTATGCGTTAACACAGAAGTGGTGTTCCTATTGGTTAGCCTAACGTTGACGTGGCTTTCGCAAATTCTGATTGGTAAGACTGTCTTCATTGTGTGTAGCAAAATCCAGCCACGCACTCCTTATCCAGCTCGCGCGCGTAGCGCAATTACCGAAGTACTGTGACTTCAACTGTATTCATACACTTGTAGGACAAGATTCCTTGTTTTTTGTTTGTTTTTAGGTCACAATGAAATTGTTTGTTTTCAGCACATAAAGGGTTAATTATTTTTAATGTTTCTATTAATTGTTTACTTATATGTATACATACGGATAGATAGATAGATACTCACACGCAGTTCTGTATTCACCCTCTGGTTCAACTTCGGCGTGAAACCAGGCAATATCGCCCTCGGTGTATTCACATACATCACCCTCTGGTTCTGAGTCACACAATATATCCACTGTAAAGTAAAAAAAAAATATTTCAAATTGTATATCTTTGGTGTTAGCCCTTGTATAACAAACATAGTTCTCTAACACATCTAACCAGACACGATCAAATTTCATTGCAACTGGTTCCGATGATGGATGAAGAGCGCCGCTCATTAACGACGTGGTGACGTCATATTTTTGTTGATAAAGATTGGGAAGATTTCAGAAATTCGGCAATGTGTCATGAGGTTCGAGAGAACTGGTCCGACCTCGGGTTCAGAAATATATGCGCGATGATAATGGGCAAATCCATGATGGTCTCAGCTATCGAAGCTGAAAACAGAATTCAATTCAGACTTTCCGTTTGTGAAGTGGTGGTGTTGTGTTGGGTTAGTAAACGTCGTAACGTTGCGCTATGAGTTAATGCCTAGAAATTGAGGTCAAAAAGACTCCTAAAGAATTCGTAGATTAGGCGCGATAAATTTGTTGCGAGATATAAGATTTGTGTCGGTGTCACTTTTGATTAATTCTGAACACACTGCCTCACTCTGAAGAGGGTGAAATTTACGTTTACTACGTTGACATTGCAATATGCATGCTTATTTTTCTGCGTGGAACCAGTTTTAATTGGGAAAGGAAATGCATTTGATAATTATATGCGCACAACTGGGTTTGACTCAGAGGGTCAGTTGTGGCGCGGTTAAGCATTGTATGCATGACAGGTACAATGTACACACAAATATAACTGCATTCGGTTGTGTGACCACTGCAACGCCCGGTCATTAAACTTATGCATGTCAGCAAGTTGATTGATCGGAGCGCTTAAATAGTCGTCGAAAGCCTTTTGGTATTGCATACATAGGAATATACTACGCAGGCGCCAAGTGCCGTCGGTGACTATTCGCACTGGTGACTAGAGTCGATTTACGCGGCGTGAAAACCTTGCCACACTTCTATAGAGTGGAGTGTGTGCCAGGAGTTGATTGTTACAACACAACTATAACTTTTGCTATTAACATCCAGTGGTTGCAAGGTTGGGATCGAGTGTGTGATGGGTGTCTTGTGTTCTGTTGATACCAATTAAAGGTGCAACGAGAGATTTCAAATAACAGGGGTCCCTAAAAATTGTGAAAATCTTATTTTGGTATTGGTAACGCTTTCTATCAAAATATCCCCATGTGAAAGGATTAAAGCTGAGAACTGTTCTTTGGTACAAAATAATTGTGGAAATTCCTTATTTCCTATAGGAGCAAATGGGAAATTGAGCTATGTTTTCGAATGAAACATAGGCATTTTAAAATCACCCTTGTTTTCATTTTAAGGTATTTCTATACCAAGGTAGAGAATATATTGAGCGTCTAATTAATGAAAAATGCACTACATATCACAGAAAATATGGATGACTTGAAATCTCTCGTTACACCTTTTAAGCGAAGATTTACCAAAAAACACCCATTTGACCTCAAAGAAGACCTTTTAATCCATTGGCAAATTGCAGAGTCCCTTTTCATACAACTTTTCATTTGTGAGTATTTGTGTCGTCCTGTGTCTGTCTTCTTTCTGGGTAGGATGCAATCGGCAAGTTATCGATTCGCCAGCTCTTTTAATCCGCCATATAGGGAACATGGCATTCAATCAAAAGTGTTTAGCACTCAAAGGATTGGGTCTATGTTCAGGACGCTCGGCTATGTCCCTTTTCGAGGTACATCCCCCGTGTATGCTCATTGTATTGACCCCTTCCCCCGTTGCCTTAGAGGATGTAAACCCTAGCTCGAACACGTCGGAGAGCAGCGCGCAGGCCCGGGGACTACGACCCCAATGGAGTGTTCTCCCATCCAGTCCTGCAGAGTACCTCGGACTATGTAAATTCGTACACATGTCATATAGAAAAGTCTAAGCATAGTCCGGCGCCAATGTAAACTTGTACCAAAGGTCACAGGATATAGGAGAAAAATGGTCTCAGAAATCTATTTTCATTACCTTCCATTGTATATACCGATCACTCATATTTACAACCGAAACAAAAATTTACTACCGTTCGGCAAGTCAAACTGCACGGCTCCCCGAATCTCCTTCCATTATTAGAAATTGCTAATACAGGAATCGCTCACTGCGAGGCGCAGCCGAGCGTTCTGTTATTTTTGAATTCTACAACTTGATGAGCCGAACCAATTATGCAAATGATTGGCACAGTTAGTGTGATCCATGGATAAACGATGTGATCCATGCTGTCCAATTCATTACTGGTCAGTGTGATCATGTACAAAGGTCACGGCTTCATGAATAAATTATTGTGATACAATAAGATACAGTCATTGCATCGTATCTTTGATGGATATAAAAACTTGAATCGATTCATCGTCGCCCGTATAGGAAAAAACAAACCCCCACGCGAAGACTTTTTCCACAATCTCGGAAAAAATTAAAAAAATGTCCAAGACGCTTCGCTGAGCAGGAACAATTCGTCTGCACGTGCAGCGTCACTATCCTCAAATGCGTTACCGAATAACATTGAAGACCGTAGCAGTTCACTGGCAGTGTTGGTTGGTGGGAGTTCAGGCCGAGTTGGATTTAATACCAGTATAGGCGATGCCTTTCAACAGTTGCTAGGTAAAATAATTCAAGCGAAGCGTAGGCACCGGAGTTTTACGCGATTTAAAATGGCAAATTTAAAAAAAAACCCAACTTTGACATTCAATGAGTCATGTGTGGTTAAGAACCACTGGTTTCACTTTGAAATCACTTTGGATTATGATTTTTTTCTGCATGTTGCAATACTTTTGGAACATTGTGTGTACAAATCAAGTTCACGGTTCACGTTCACGTAACGGTAACTTAAAGTTAGAAGGTATTGCCGTGAGTGATCGAAATTTCTCTTTTAATTATATGTTTTTTAACGTTTTTATTTTGTTTTTGGATTTTTTGTGAAGAGCGATATAGTAACCACTTTAAGTGCCCAAGCTATAAAAAATCTTCCGTTAGTGCCCAAGGGGGGGGGGGTGGGGTGGTTCTAGGGATCCCACAAGATAAAACCACTTCCCGTGGGGAGTTTGATCATGACAAACACAAATAGAATGGGGGTCACGTTAGCACCACATACCCACAACAAAAATGAAAATCCGACCTTTGACTATGACCTATGGCCAATTGGAAGTGTCATATTCGAAAAGGGAGTGGTTCGTATATTTTCATCCTCAGCAAACTCCAATATAGGTTTTGACAAAATAATTAATTATATCTACTCTAGAATAACCAAGTAAAATAATAATTGCCCAATATAGCCAAATTTATACACAGCTTGATTTTTCTCAGAAACTTCAAAATGCCTATTTTTCCCATAGACTGACACAGTTAAAGACACTATCAGTGATTGAAAAATATTTGAAATTTGAGGAAATGAATAGCCTTCAAAGTGAAGATAAGTCTGTAGAATTCTCATTAAGTTACCTTTTCCAGCTGTAGGAATGACAGAAAAGGAAAAGAAAACGGCAGTGTCCAAGTACGTTCTCCATTCAATTACGTGTGTAGTAAGTGTCCGAAACGGACAGGATGACTAAATCCTCCGATTCTGTCCTTATTAGAGTGCTTCTGGTTTATATTTGCAGGGTATGTTAGCGCACCTGTACTGGTTACATGACATGTCAAAATCTGATTTTGATGATTTTTTCGATTTGCTGATTTAGCAAATCACTGATAGTGTCTTTAAGAGCACGGCATGACAAAATTAAAATTGATGCCTATCAGCAGTATTTAAAAGGGTTATTGATTTAAGTATTATTAATTATTAAATAAGATTACCTCCTAAGGTATAATCTAAGCAAATAATCCCAAGAATTAATTACTTTAATTTTTAATAGTAAAATATCTTGATTTTTGCACTTCCGTTACTGGCAAAGGGGGTGGGGGGGGGGGGTCCAAGGACCCACCTATTATTCTAATGAAGGCGTGGGCGGATTATTTTTTTTTGGTATCAGGAGAAGCGATTCGTAAATCAGGACAATTACAAAAAAATCCTTGAAAAATTTGATTGCGTAACCGGAAATCGCAAAAAACAAAATCAAATGTTGGGTTACTATGGAACCCCCTCCACTTGGGCACTTAAGTGTTAAAGATTTATTTCTAAAAAAAGAGGGCACAAACGTGGCCATTGGATCAAGAGGTGGTACCGATAAATGGTTAAAAATGTCGCGTTGTTGCCCGGGGTGTCCAGATACCCAAGATAACCACTTCTCATGGGGTTTCCCGTTTAAATCATGAAACTAACCAACAAGTAAGTGAGGGATATGTAAGAACCCATGACGATACTAAAATTTAAGTCCGGAACTTGACCTCCGACTATAGGTCAATTGAAAATTTCGCTATCCTAAAAAGTAGATCGCACATTTTACTCTTCAACCACTCCGCTATAATGATTGCTAACTATGACATTAAAATACTTTTAGCACAATTAAAGGCAATTGATACCATCATATTTTTTCAGATAGTTCATATTCATCATATTTATTTATTCCATCATAAAAACACACAAAAAAATGTGAAAACAAATCAATAACAAAATAAGTGGCGGAGAAGAGCAACCAAAGGCAAAGCCTGAGTAATTTGTTGCACCACCTACGAAGAATTTAAACCCAAATTATTACTAACAAATAACAGACACCACGCAACTCACAAACTCACGCACAACAACAAATGCAGTTGTCTCCAAGGGCAATAATGAGAAGGAACAGAATATATCAATAAAAATCAGGATGTTTCCTAAAATATCTGATCGAGTGAGTAACAAACATACCATTCACCGTTATGTTTTAGTTGTGTGAGAATAAAGATAAACCCTGTTTGAAATTGTTTAGATTTGAAGCTTTTAATCACGATAACGAGTTCCAAAATTAGGTCCGTCCGTGACACCATTTAATTGTGAATGTCGTTAGCGAAAGTTAGTCTTTTTCTTTATTGTAATCAGTGAACATTGGGTAAGTTAGTGCATACATGATCAACTGACCTAGGAAGACATACAGCTTTTGTATTGTATAAATATACCCAGATTTTGATTTTATCATATAATGAAATATATTCAAGGTATTAAACTTTTTCAAAATTAAAGGGTTGGAATGACATAGATATTGAACTCATGAGACTATTCTCAAAGCCCTCTTTTGTATCTTATATAGTTTGGTCATGTATTCTTTCGTTGCATTACCCCAACAGTAATATTCCGTATGTCAAATAGGGCATGACTAGTGACAATTTATAAGGTATCCATAGTGGTTTAGGCAAAAAAATGTTTGACTTTGTTCAAAATGCCCACGTTTCTCGAACAGATTTTTACCAAATGTTGTTATATGAGCTTCCATGACAAATTTTCATCAATTGTTATCCCAAGAACTGGCGTAGGACACTTGATTTCATTTACAAACTATCTAAAAATACTGTTAATTATTTTGAAGATGCTTATTCTGTATAGTGTTCCAAGGAGCATTAAATTCGTTTGGCGCATTTAGTGATCATTTATGAATTAAACAGTTTTCACTCTGTATACTCATTGTTACCAGTATCATAAAGTACATCGATATCACTGTTTGAATAAAAATACAGTTGTATCATCAGCGGAATAGGTAAATTTGACCCAGATTAGATGTTAGACCAAATATCGTTATATATAATAAAGAGCAATGGCCCACGTATAGATCCTTGTGGGACACACACAATTACCTTTTTCCATAGGACGACGTAGTATTTTATAGGATACAAATTGTTTTCTATCAGACAGGTAACTAGCAAAACCAATCAGAGTACACCACACAAACCGTACTGATATAAATTTATCAAGTAAAATTGGTATGATCTATTGTATCGAATGCCTTCATAATCCTGAAAATTCCAAGTGTATAACGATCATTATCAATTGCACGACTTGCATCTTTAACAAAATCTAATACAGCCATAGATGTAGAATGTTTGTTCCTGGAACCATTTGTTTATGATATAAACTATTAATTTAATCAGAAAGTCATAACCTTGTTAACATTATACGCTCCAGATTTTTTAGAAAAAAGAAGAAAAACATGGCAGCACAGAAACAGGTTCGTAATGCCAAATGTCTCAGGATTGTATTTCTTATAGATTGGAACTACCTTCGCTATTTTCAAATCGCTAGGAAAAAAACGCGGTACTGAGGAGAGATTACTATTATTTCAAAGGATCGGACACTGAATTTGCTATTTTTTTGATGAGATCTGCTTTTAATTATTGCAAAACATGGGCTTTTATTGACTACCAAGTTTTTGCCAATGATCTTGATATTTCATTTTCGTCTGTTGGTTGCAAAAAGCAGTAGAACTAAAATGAGAATTATTTGTCATTATAATCGGAAAATGCTTTCAGTGTGGTTAAGTACTATTAGCAAGATTAGGACCAATACGGGCGAAAAATTTGTTAAATTCATTTGCAAATTTGTTTGGAATTTTTTTTAGTTTCTCCTATTTATTACAACTTAGCCGAAATGATTTATTAGACAGAAATCTAAGAATCGAGTTAGTATTTTCCATGTGTTTTCAGAGTACTTCTCCCTGTCCAAAAAGGCAAGAAATAGTGGCTTAGCAAAACTCTCAATATGTGTTAAGTTTCGTTTCTATATCATTTATATGTGGTAATATTTTCTCGGTGGTTTATGATATGACTTTCTTATACAACAAATTTTTCCTACGAATACTCTTTACTAAAGAGGAACGTAATCCATGGAGCTTTGGTGTGTTTTTGAATTGTTACATTTTTTCAAGTTTTCTTGGGAAAACATTCATCCTACGCTTCATTAAATTATCAATTAAAACAAGCAAAGATTGATCCGCATTCTTTGAAACCAAAAATTGAATCCAATCCAAAATCACATAATTGTTCTTGAAATAGAATGTTCTTTTCATTATACCTGAAATCATATCCGATCGGTTTTCTTCTTTTTGAAAAAACAGATAAATTTGTTGAAGTAAATATAGGTAAGTGAGCACTAATACCTGTTAATACCAGACCAGCAAATTGTTTCGTATGAGAGTTTGTGAATATATATCAATTAAAGTTGATGTTGTTTGGATGTGGTAATTCGTGTTGGCTTAGTGATACTAGGATTAGCGAATATGAATGTAACAAATCTCAAAACAAGTTAAAACAAACAAAAAAACACTGAAATTAAATAAAAATTGTATTACATCACCATTAAATATATAAGATTGTTCGCATTCTCTTGTTAATTTACGATAATAAATGTCTGCAAAGTGGTGTAAACTCGTTTTTAATTTGATCTGGGGATCTATAGGTCACACCGATAATTATATTTTCGATCGTTCCGTTCAATGTCAATAAATAATGTTTGCTGTATCATGGAGTTTACCTGATTCAGAATCGTGTCTCGAGTATTTTAATTCGTCTTTAATAAATAAACAAACTCCCACCACCACCTCTTGTATTTTGTTGGCGATTTGCAAAATTCCAATTATAACCATTCTACATGAAAGTAAATCATGTGGTTATCTTTGTAGCCATGATTCGACCAGCCAAAATTGTTAAAATCATCTCAGAAACACTGCAGAAAATCTTAAGGAATCAAAGTTTTTGTACATACTTCTTATGTTAACGTTTAAAAGAGAAAGATTTTTTCTACTAATTTGTTGTACTAAATTCTATTTTATCATCTGTATAATACTCAGAGCTACTATTACATTCTAATTGCATTCACTAGTGAGTTACATCTCAAGGGATTAAAGCAAAGATGATCATAATCTTGAAAATATCTGGTAAAATTTATTACTAAGCGCTTTATATAATTCCAAACAAATATACTCTATCATCAGAAATATGAAGTGAAGGGTAGAGCGATGTTATCATTACATTTAATACAATGCCAAAGTCAATGTTAATCCTGGTACGAAATTCTGTACCCAGTTATATCACTGCAACTTTTGTGAACCATACATTTTTACAAAATGGTACATTTTAAGTTCCTTTTGTTTTTCTTCACAAACTGAGGAACATACTGCACAATTACAAGACATAAAACAATCAAATAAACTACACCAAAACCTTATAAAATATAAAAACTAGAAACAAAACATGGTAAAAAAAAAACAGATGGAACAGACGTTTACAGATAATTGACGCGCGATCACACCAGATCACAAACCAAAGGAAAAGGTTTTGCCACCAAAACAAGAATGCATATTAATCAAGAGCAATTTATGTGTATATATTTCATTTCATTGTTGAAATTGTGCATGTTATGTTTAATATCTTTAAGAATTATAAATTATTACAATTAAGTAGACCAGAATATACAATCAGTTATATTTATATAACAAATTAACTTTTTCAAACAACGTTGCATGATTCTATGAGAGGATTCCATATCAAATTATCATATTTGTAACATAATTCAAATTAATGAACTGATTTCCAAAAGGGTCCAAATCAAATTCCCTTATCATATTTCTAAGAAAATCTTTAAGAATTATAAATTATTACAAATTATTACAAATTATTACAAATTCACCATGGTCTTTCCTATAAACTTACACAGTTAAGACCAATTAAAATTGTCAGCATGTTAAGAGTTATTAGATTTAGGTATTATTAATTAAATGCCTCCAAAAGTATGCATACAAGCAATTTTTTTTTCAATTAATAAAATATCTCCATTTTGTCACACCCGTTAGTGCCTAAGAAGGGGTCCTAGGCAACCAACCTGATCATGCTAATGAAGCGGGCAGATTTATTTATGTTTTTTTTGTCTCAGGAAAGGTATATTCATAAATTAGACAGATAGAACTCTCATAAAAAAATCATTGCGTAACCGAGAAATCACGAAAAAATGAAATGCCGGCTACCAAGGAATAAGTGTTAAAGCTAATACTATTGGAAATCTTTCAATACCATTATCTCGATAAAAATTCAGAATATCAGTTTGAACCTTGCAATATTACCCTCTCATGTTTTTGTCCAGTACGAAGCACCCTATAGGTTCTATAAAGAACCTTAAACATTTAAATAAACCTAGGAATATTCATTTTGTATGTGTTAGCGTATATTTTGACAAGTTAAAGAGAAAGCGCGTTTCTAGATTTCTAACAACCAGAGCCGGAATAATAACATTTGAAATAATAGTTAAAATTGATCATTGGGTTGTGTACTTAATGAAAATACGTGATGGCAAAATTAAAAGTGATCACAATTTACATAAACCACTATTTACTAAAATGGCTGCCATTTGAATGGTAAAAGCCCTACTATAGCGACTTGGAAGTTCTAAGGAAGAGTTACTGGGGATTTTGTTTTAGTATTAATTATCCACCATTTTGGCTAAAATATCTATATATCTACCTAAATAAACACATCCATTAAAGTAACTCCCTACCTCGGAAAATTCGTCTGGCAAGTTCAAACAATACATTGTATTACGCATCATGGTATATAATTGGAAGCGGCGTTTATTGTTCATTAACGCGTATTTTGACATCTCATTTATGGCGATCGCCTGAGTATTGTTGAAGTTATGCCCACTTGACCGAACCCACCCCAGGATTCCAAAGTTGCTGTAAGCCGTATTATAAGGAGAATTAGTCATGCAGAGAAGAGGATTGCACTGACTTCCATTTGTAAACAGTACGACTGTCAATAAGGTTACTGTTAAATCAAAATACGCGTAATACTCCATGGGATCAAAGAGAGAAAGATGCTTGCATAAGGACATTGGTTACGCATATCGGCGAAGTAACAGATTTCTGCGCAGTTAATATTGTCTAATTATACCTTTCAATACACTGGTGTGTCAAGTGCAAAAGTTGCACATTTGATTGAAAATGAATAAAATGTCATCACAATTTCTTTTTCTAAATATCAGTGACCAGTAGATGTACATCATGCAGCATTGACTCGAGCAAATAATAGCACTGCATTGATATCCAGTAAATCCGCTCGGTATGCAGAGGATAAAGCACTATACAAATACTTTTCAACTGTATGGGTAATAACAATGGTTCTGTACTTCCAGATAAAAAGGATTTCAGGTGCTCATCACCAGATTAAGATTGAGCTATTTTTTTCATGACCCAAAGCACAAGATACTCGTCCTCTTTCACGAATAAATAAATCTTAGGCTTCTACTGTGCGTTCAATTAACTTTGACCATATATTTCACAATTTTTCCGAAAAGGAAACAAAGATGAACAAAAATCATGAAAGAAAGTTGTTTGGCAGACTGTGACCTAACACCTTTGTGCAGAAACAAAACTTAACTTACAGTAACTTGCCGCGTAACCCCATTTCTTTTCAATTTACCGTGTTGCTAGCATAGGTCGCTATACCCCTTCTTTTGTATTTTTCTAAATACCTGGTGGTAAATTGAATAGAAATGAGGTCCCGCAATAAGTTATGGATCTTGGTTCTGCACAAAAATGTTAGGTCACAGCTTACCAAGCAACATATCCACCGTGAGTTTTGTTCACATTAGTTTCTTTTTCAATAAATGATGAAATATACAGTAAAAATTATTGAACTCACAGTAGAACCTCAAAGTTTATTTTTTATCGCGAACGAGGCCAGCTCAATCCAAACTGGGTAGACGTTTCATATAGAAGTCCCAAGTATACAAAAGAGTTGCCATTGATTCCGTCCTGGGCTACTGCACAGCATCATACAGTACATGACGGAATCAAAGGCAATACCTCATTTGCGTACTTGAGACTTCTATGTGAAACGTCTACCCTAAACTGGGCGGGGATAACCAGTTTATAACGCCTGACATCTATTCATCTGCATGGAAAGGCTCTGCAGTTCCAACTAAACAAATGGGAATCTGAAGTGCTTTGACCGCTGAATACCAGGTGGATTTACTTGTCAATAATGCCATTATTTGCTTGAGTCAATGTAGTATAGGGCCATTCTTCAAAAAAGTAAACCTTTTTGATGAAAAATGAAGTTAATGAGGTAATGGTATTGCAAATTTCTTTACATTATCATGTTAATCATCCTTCCAAGTTTCCTGCATGATATTTTCAAAAAATATGTTCAAATCAAACACCCTCATTTGCATAAATGAACGTCTTTAATATTTTGGGATAAAAAAGTGAGATTATTACACCATTTTGCTTCTTTAGTTTTATATTAAATAGCTTTTCATTTTTTGTTTGAAATACTGCCTAAAGTATAGCATGGACTTCAATCTTCAAAATTATGTTGACAAAAATACAAAATTATAGGAAATGGACATATAATTAACAGAGAATTTTAATTGACTTTGGTATGTCACACACGTGACCAAAAATACAAAGATGTTTTTATTACTAGAAAACCACTGTCTCAAAAATGTTCATATTTCATGTCAAAAGCCAGTTTATATGTACCTTCCGTTATACAAAATAAATGGTTTAGATCTTTCCTCTTTCAAAAGTTATTGATGTGCAAATTACTGTCACACACGTGACCAGCACTTACCATTTAGGTATTTGAAGGACATAAATTTCTGGTCGTATTGAAGAGGGTAGCAGTGTTAACTTTTATTATCAGTTAAAATATGAATATGATCAGTTTAAACAAGAAAACAACAATAAATTTTAATAAAGATTGGTTTAAACTTGATTCCATGTGTCTTGAGAAAGCTTGGGTGAAGTTGCCAATTTAGCAGCTTGCACTCTTTCAACATAGGAAATTTGCATACTAGGATTAGCATTGTCTTTGCAGTTGTTACTGATGGCATGTTATTGAAAGTGTTTGAAATAGTTGAGATATGTGACATACACAGATTTTATTAAAACTTCAATTTTTAGTGCACATTAAACAATTGGTCATCAATTTTGGGTTATAAGTCAATGGAGAGGGACCCACGTAACACCCAATGTACACACGTGACCGTACTTAGGACATAAATTTGTTAAGTACCAAGTACGTTTGCTGTAGTTTTAATTACAACATGTTGATAATGACAACCTTACAATGTCTTTCTGAAATAAAATAAGAATGTGAGTACTTAAATATTCACAGGAATTTTTAAGTTGAAGTTGAATTCTAAAAACCTTTTGTCTGAGGGTCACAAACGTGACCGAACTTATTTGCCCCTCATGACAAAAAATAATCAATCTGGAGAAAGTGGAAACAATAATTTTTGGTGACGTTTGGTTAAAGGTATTCAGTATACAAAAAGTATAACAGATTGGTTCTATTGGCAAACCAGCATTGGTTGAAAATCAAAATTTCCATTTAGGTCACAAACGTGACGAAGAATGGCCTATAGGTGTATGTCCCTTGATTACTAATATCAGAAAAGAAATTGAGATGGCACTTTATTCATTTTCATGAAAATGGCAACCTTACAAATTGCCAGAACAATAACTGGTAATATAAAATGTATTGTTATTTATAGGGTGGAAGGGTTTACTTCTTCGAAGTATGTTAATCAAAAGAACAATTTTACTTGATCCCCTGGCCAAAAATAAAAACACTGCTTCCAATTATATCCCATAATGGTTAATACGATGTATTGTTTGGTAATTTAGAGACAAAATTTTAGTGGCGGGCAGTTACTTTTGGCGATGTGTATATATTTCAGTGCAATTGGTGTATTTTTTTAAACAACTTAAAAAAAAGAAAAAATGTTTTTAATACTAAATATATGTTGTTGTATCGTCCCCACCCTTGCCCACTGGTCAGTGGAAGGCCATGGTTGTCTTGGGGTTTTGTTATTTGTATGATGTGTGGTTGTTTTTAAGAAAAGATGAATTGAATAAACACACACACAACACTACAACACAACACACACGCACACACGCACAACATGCTTACAAGAGCACATTGTGGGAGTTAAGAAAAAGATACTTTTTAGACACTTTTTAGACATTTTTTCAGAAAAATACATTTTCAAAAACTATATAAGGGAGATTTCAAAACCTAGATAGTTTTGAGATGACTCGGTGCCTCTTTAACACAGCACACTTTTGAGACATTTTTAAGATTTTTTCAATTTTTTTCAGTTCCTTTTGTAAGAGTTTCTACTTTTTTAGGCCAAGGGATTGCAGCTCTATATAGTACTAAAAATAGAAAAATCCTCTTTTCTTCTTAGGAATAAACCGCAATACTAGATGCAGTTATTCCGTTATAAGACAATTCTTAACATAGTAAATCTAGTAAAATACTCCCACAATGAAAGGAAAAATAACCCACAATGTAAAATACTCCCACAATGTCTCTTATACCAGAAAATACTCCCAATGTATCTATAGTAAGTACACACGCAGCCACCCCAACCCACTCACACACACATTATACATGTATTATATAATATTGAGGACAGAGCAAAAAAGGAAAACGTCATGTCAATAGGGTGCTCGAGAGTTGGAGTAGGAAAAGGGCTATCAAAGTGACGAAGACAATTTGAAAAAATAAAAAGTAAATCGGGCTTTAATTACGAGATTTCCTTGAATAACGTTCTGAATAACGTTCTAATAACGAATGGTCAATTTGTCAAAAATAGATCGTGTATATCCCTAACGTCCCTAGAGGAAAATCTGTAGATGACGCCAAAAAAGGAGGTTAGTGTTATTTTCTGTATATCTAAGGGCAATTTCCCCTAAACACAGGGGTCCGCTCCGTGATGTTGAGAAGCGCATTAAATGCAGTTAAAGTACGTTTAGTTGGGAGATGAATGCATGGACGCCGTCTTAGCTAAGCCTATAAATTTCAGCCTTCAAATCCAGTTCTTTCCCAAGATAGAGACACAACACGTTTTAATGGTTAACATCACCAATAGCAAGGTAGTGCAGTGGGCATCGACAATATGCATTATCGCTTCTCCCATCAAACCGCAAAAAGGCGATCGCTGAGTATTGTGAAGTTATGCCCACTTGACCAACCCACCCAAGGATAATTCAAAAAGTTGCTGTAAGCCCTTAAGGCTTATCATGTTGTGAGGGGTCCAAGTGTTGAAAATATCGGAATCCGAAACATGATAATCCTACAAGTGGATGATTTCCGCCCAAATTCATCGGTCTCGTTAGATTCATCGGTCTCGCCCACTGCAAAAATATTGGGCTCGCTGCGTCTCGCCATATTTTTGAAACTCATAGCTCGACCAATTAAAGTGGGCTCAATCGATCCAAATTTATATGAGAATTAGTCATGCAGAAAAGAGGATTGCACTGACTTCCATTGTAAACAGTACGATTGTCAATAAGGTTACTGTTAAATCAAAATACGCGTAAATAAAAACACTGTTCCAATCTATCCCATAACGATTAATTACGATGTATGTTGAGGTGAGAGACAAATTTTAGGGGCGGGAGTTACTTTTTGAGATTTTTTTATATCTTTAATATTCGATTGTTTTTAATAATAATTATCTGTTGTTGTATCGTCCCCACCCTTACCCACTGTCAGTGAACGGCCATGGTGTCTTGGGTTTTTGTTCATTCTTTATGGGGGGAATTTTTACTTGGTGGTTTAGTAAAGATGATGGATAAACACACACACACAACCGAACACCGATTTTTTTTTTTTTTTTGTTTTTTTTTTTTTTTTTTTTTTTTTTTTTTTTTTAAAAAAAAAAAAAAAAAAAAAAAAAAACACACTCACACACACAATATATACATGGAGATATATTGGCGACCAAGCCAAAAGAAAACGCTAATGTCAATATGGGCTTGGAGTTGGGGTAGGAAAAGGATATTCAAAGGGAAGAGAAATTGAAAATAAAAGTAAAATCGGCTTTAATTACCGCAGATTTCCTTGAATAACGTTGAATAACGTTATTAATAACGAATGGTCAATTTGTGAAAAATAGATCGTTTATATCCCTAACTCCCTAGAGGAAAATCTGTCGATGACGCCAAAAAAGGAGGTAGGGTGGTTAGTGTTATTTTTTGTTATATCTAAGGGCAATTTCCCCTAAAAACAAGGAGTCCGCTCGTGATTTTTGAGAAGCGCATTTAAATGCGTTAAAGTTACGTTAGTTAGTTTGCAGGATGAATGACCGCCGTCTCTTAGATAGCTATAAATTTCAGCCTCAAAATTCCAGTTTTTCCAACGATAGAGACAAACACGTTCATTGGTTAAAACATCAACATAGACAAGGTGTGATTGGGCATCGCCAATATGCATTACGCTTCTACCTCAAAACCGCAAACAAGGCGATCGCCTGAGTATGTTGAATTAGGCCCACTTGACCCCAAACCACCCAGGATATCAAAGTTTGCTGTAAGCCCTATAAGGATTATCATGTTGTGAGGGGTCCAAAGTGTTTTGAAAAATATCGATCCGAAACTGATAATCATAACAATGGATGATTGATTACGCCCAAAAATCCGTCGGTCTCGTTAGATTCACGTCTCGCCAATGCAAAAATTTGGGCTCGGACTGAGTCGCGCCCAATATTTGGCAAAACTCATTAGCTCGACCAATAAATTTGGGCTCAATCTATCCAATGTTATATGAGAATTAGTCATGCCAGAGAAGAGGATTGCACTGCCTTCCATTTGTAAATCACAGTACGATGTCAAAAGGTTAGGTTAAATCCAAAGACGCGTAAATAAACACCTGCTTCCAATATATCCCATAATATAATACGATGTTTGTTTGGTTTAGAGACAAATTTTAGGGGCGGGAGTTACTTTTGAGATTTTTTTATATCTTTATATTCGCATGTTTATTACTATTATATTGTTTGTGTACGTTCCCCACCCTTGTCCCACTGGTCAGTGAAGGCCATGGTTGTCTTGGGGATTTTTGTTCATGCTTTATGATGACTTGTTTTTGTTTTTATTAAAGATGATGAATAACACACACACACACACATACACCTACACACACACACGGCGCGCACGCACACGAACACCCACACACACATATTACATGTAGATTATATTGGCAGGCAAAGCAAAAGAAAACGATCATGTCAATATGGTGCTGAGATTGGGAGTAGGAAAAGGGCTATCAAAGGGAAGAGAAATTGAAAATAAAAGTAAAATCGGCTCTAATTACCGCAGATTTCCTTGAAGAACGTTCTGAATAACGTTCTAATAACGAATGGTCAATTTAGTGAAAAAATGATGTTTACTATTCCCTAGTCACTAGAGGAAAATTGTCGATGACGCCAAAAGGAGGTAGTGTTATGTTTTTGGTTATATCTAAGGGCCCATTTCCCTAAAACAAGGAGTCCAGCTCCGTGATTTTTGAGAAGCGGCATTTAAATGCAGTTTCAGTTAAAATACGTGCGGATATGAATGCATCGACGCCCCGTCTTTAGATAAGCCTATAAATTCAGCCTTCATCCATTCGTCCCAAGTAGCAGACAAAACACGTTTAATGGTAACCCATAACACAATAGCAAGTAGGAATTGGGCATCGCAATATGGGTGTTCCAGATAAATTAGGGGCCAACTTGTGAATTTTGAGAGTGAAAAAAAAAAGACCACAAAAAAAATTTTAAGGAGGATCTCAATAATTTCTTGATAAATATGATAATACATTCTTCGTTAAATAACAATCAAATTAGTCAAAAATACTTTTAAAAAACTTTAAAAATATTTCCAATTAAAAACTGATTAGGTGTCCCCGTGTAAAGGGACACCCAAACCAATTTATGATTTGTTTAAAGATAATTTTTAAATATGCATAAATGCATGATGATGCTGTATTAGTTATTATATGACATTTGGGTTATTGAGGGCGCACAATAAGATAATAGTTACAAATGGTTATGCCTGCATATAAACAATGTTTTTCAGGCACAAGTGTAGTGGGATACCATTTGGTGTCCCGTTTCACGGGGAACCACAGATCCCCACAGAATATTCAAAATTAAAAGGTTTTAGATACACCGTCTTTAAAAACTTTGGCACGATCTACTTGCATGGATTATGGATGCAAAGCATTGCAATGCACTTTAGCACGTCAACTTACATTTAATTCAGTTTCTCAGAACCAACAATTGGTCCCATAGTAAACGTGAAAAGCGGGACACCCAAATTTTGGGTTTTGTTTACACGGGGAATCAATGACTGGCATTGATTTATAACATGCTCGGACTAATTACCAAAACAGTCAGATGTATATGTTATGAAAGCTTTATGTGTTGCTTGATAATAAATCAGAACAACAATTACCATATAGTTCAAGGTTTTGTGATGGAACCATTAAAACCCAAGAACACAATATTGAGGCTTTTTATTTCAGTCAAAGGCTTGGTGTCCCATTACACGGTCAATGACAACTTTAATTTATACATAACATTAAAAGTTATTAGTTTCCATGTTCTCATTTATATAATCTGAAAATTAGAGCAAATGCTGTAATTTAAAATGGAATTATAAGTTGATACAGATCTTCATTGTTTTAAATTTAAGTAAAACAAAATGTCAAATAGTAAACGGGACACCAAATTCTACTGCCACCCTAATTTACGGAAACACCCATATGGCATTATCAATTCTACCATCAAAACCGCACAAAAAAAGGCGATCGCCTCCCTGAGTATGTTGAAGTTATGCCCACTGACCCACCCCACCCCCAGGATATTCAAAAAGTTGCTGTGTAAGAACTTATTATAAGGATTATCAGGTTTGAGGAGTCCAAGTGTTGAAAATATCGGATCCGAAACATGTAATCATAAAATTGGATGATTTACGCCCACAAATTCAGCGGGCTCGCCTAGGAGTTTTAAAATATTGGGTCGACTGCGTCTCGCCCAATATTTTGCAACTATACTCGACCAATAAATTTGGGCTCAATCGATCCAATTTTATGTGAGATTAGTCATGCAGCAGAAGAGGATGGCACTGACTTCAATGTAAACAGTACGATTGTCATAAGGTTAATTGTTAAATCAAAATACGCGAAATAAAACACTGTTCCATTATATCCCATAACGATGAATACGATGTATTGTTTTTGAGGTTTAGAGACAAATTTTAGGGGCGGGAGTTGGGAGGTACTTTTGGAGATTTTTATTATCTTATATATTTCGCATTGTTTGTTAATACTAATTATATTGTTGTGGTACGTCCCACCCTGCCCACTCGTCAGTGAAGGCCATGGTGTTTGGGGTTTTTTTTTGTTTCATTCTTTATGATACTTGTGTGTTTTAGGAAACGATGATTGAATAACCACAACACACACAATAACCTACACACACACACGGTCCGCGCACGCACACGAACACCTCACACAACATATAACCTTGTATATATATTGGCAGACAGAGCAAAAAGAAAAACGTTCATGTCATTAGGGTGTGAGAGTTGGATAGAGAAGAAGGGCTATTCAAAGTGAAGGCGAAATTTTAGAGCAAACATGAACATCACCTTTAAAGCTCATATTCATCTACACAACGTGGGACTCTATCTGGCATTTCTCTCACAGCCGTCGTTGGTGGTTTTTTGTTAAATAGACGATTTCAGCCACTTTTAAAGTTTTATCAGTATCGACAGAAAAAGATAATTCATCGAAGCTGGTAAGACAATCAACATGTCTTACGTGAAAGATAATTATATAATAATTGATAGAAACTTCAAAAATGAAGAAAAAATTGCCCCCCTTTGCTTTAAAAGGGGAGAAAAATAGGGAATGACGGAAATTCTAGCTGAAAAATCCAGGGTGGCGGAAAGTGAATGGTGAGATACAGGTAGTTACAATATGTCGAAAAAGTACTACGAAAAGGCCATGCAATAACAGTCTTAGATGAAAGATAATTCGTAAAAATTGAAGACAACATTGTCCATGTTTTTAAAAAAGCAGTCAATCTGGGAAAATTTATTGCATTTCAGTTAAAATCCAATATGGAGTCTACGAAACATAGTCCGGGGCCTAACCATTGTGCTCTTATGGTGAGCATCACGATATTATCAGAAGAAGTTGTCAATGACAAGTTAGGATTACTCACATATTGGACTGTCAATCCACAATACTATCTTGAGAGAAGGAAAACCATAACAAGCAAAAAATGTTCTCGTATGTGATAAATATTGCTACGACTTTAGGTGATACAACCCACTAGTACCATGCCGAGAGCTGAAGAACTAGCTAGAGATGTCGCAACCTACTATTCAAGTTTGGTAGTGGCTCATAAAGGTTGTCGACCCCCCTACGCAAAATACATAAAAAGTCACGTGATATTAAGGAATATAAAGGACTATATTTCTTGCCTACAGTTGAATGCAATATTATCGTGCATAATGAGGGCCCAACGGGGTCTGTCACAACTGTTCAAAAGAACATTGGAGCCATTGAACAATTACAGTACAACCCCGCTAAGAAAACCATACTTCAGAAGAAGTTTTGCACGCAAATACCGCAAATTAAAGGGTTTTAAAGCAAACACCAAATCAGAATAAAACATGAATAGCAATATTTGGACATGGGTAATCACGTTTTTCAAAACTTGCGAAAAATTTGGGGGAAAAACGTTTTTCAAAATCCGAAAATTTGAGTAAAAGAGGGAAAATGCCTTGCACTTAAAATCATAAACTTTAGAAACTATTTATGTTGATATCTTATATGACAGTGTGTGTTACCTGTGATAGTCCACAATTTGGAGACGTTTTGTTCATACAACGAAGGTAAAAACAATTCCTGGGCCTAAAATTTCACTGGGGTATTGTATTGAGAAGATATGAACTTCCTTTGATATGCAAATTTCAATTTAATTGAGTAAAGTTTGGGGGGCGAGGTTGTCGATCAGGGTCACCCACTTTTTAAGGCAATAAACTAATAGTACTAGCCATAATTTGACAAAGTCGTCGCTGACTTCACGGGTTTATTAACCGTTTAATAATTCAATGTTAGTGGCGTCAAATATTGGGCTGATATGTATGGATTACTTGAGATAAAAGTTCAGAGCACACAAATTGTGACCCCAGGTTTATTTACTTGTGATACACTTACAGTAAGTGTTGGCAGCGCACTGAGTTCAGATCCACCACCGCTTCTGCAGTTAAACAACCAATTTCAACAGTTACCAGGAAAAAAACAGGGATGGCCGGCGTTGGGAGACCGTTTTTCGATCCCGTTTTCTAAAACACCTATATATAGAGGTAGAAAACGGGGATTGAAAAACGAGGATTGGTCATTTCTCTGCTTTGGTGGTGAATCCCCATTTTTCGATCCCCGTTTTCTACCCACCTATATATAGAGTTAGAAAACGGGGATGAAAAACGGGGATCTGTCATAGCTATGCCATTGTGTACTACAAGCCCGTTTTTCGATCCCGTTGTCTACACACCTTAATATAGAAGTAGAAACGGGGGATTGAAAAAAAACGGGGGGGATAAGCTTTTTTGCAAGTGTCTGTGTATGTGTGAATGTACACAAACTTGTACATATGCATGTGTAGCAAAAGGTATGTAACAAGTAGAAGAGAGAGAGAGGAAGCGGAGAGAGTGGTGTGGGTTGTAGTAGTAGTAGACACGCCGTGGGAGGATGTTACGTTTGGGAGCGGCGATTGTAATAACACTTGTGTGAGGTTTTGGGAATAAGCGGAGGCGTGTGGGAGGTTGTGTGGAGATTATAGATTGGGTGCGTTTGAAGGTGGGTGGGTGTTGTTAGGAGGGCACGTGTCCATACTATAGTGATGCAATCGGTTGAGCTTTGGAGGGAATGAAAAAAAGACCTCAAAAGTTTCAGCCAGGATTTTATATCTAAGAGATCATCCCGGGAATCAGTTGAGTCCTATGGTCACATTCAAAGACAAGCTACTGGTGCAGTGGATAAGTATGTTCCATCCAAATTAGTGAGTAGACAGAATAAGCCTCCCTGGATAAATAACAGAGTAAGCTTATGTAAAACAAAACAAATGGCCTATAATAGAGCCCTAAAACTAATAATACAGAGACTGGAACGTAAGGACACACACAAGGTGACTAGGGCCTCCCATAGGCGTATATCAGGATGTTGCATGGAATCAAAAAAACAGTTTTGGTCGTTTGTAAAGAACATGCGTAAAGATTCGGTCTGTATACAAGCCCTAAACCCCAGCCGGCATTTTAGTGTCTGTAACAAAATGAAGCTGATCTACTAATGCACAATTCAAATGGGGGGGGGGGGGCGGTTTTACGAGGAAGACATGTCAACATTACCTGATTTCGTTTCTAAAAAAACACCACTCAATCGCTGACTTGATTGTTTCGGCTCCTGGTGTTGGAAGATTGCTCAAAAACTTAAACCCCAAAAGGCCAAATGGGGCCAGTGGATTTCCCCGCGACTCTTGAAAGAGTTCGCCAGGAAATTGCACCAATTCTCACCATCATTTTCAAAGTTCATTAGATTCCGGTACTCTTCCCAAAGATTGGAAACATGCAAATATCCACCTATACATAAAAAGGAGATGTACTAGATCTATAATTACAGACCATTTCTCTCACCTCCGTCTCATGTAAAGTGATAGAGCACATCTTCTTACACATCATGGCATGTTTTGATAAACACAAATCCTTACTCCATCCCCACATGGTTTTAGAAGTGGCCACTCTTGTGAGACAATTGATTGACCATCCAGGATTTCACTCCTCCTTAAATAACAAAACCCAAACTGGACGTAACATAATGACTTTTCCAAAGCATATTATACGTTCCCACATAATCGTCTTTTACTGCAATGTGCTCAATATGGAGTTGACGAAATAAATTCATAGGGGGTGGGGGTTGTCCTCTTTTTTGAAAATCGTAAACCACCGTTCGTCGTAGGTGGTGGATTATTCTACAGGGGGTGGGCATATGTGGTGTCAGGTGTTTCCCACAAGGGACGGTACTGGGCCCACTATTATTCCTCATCTATCTTAATGGACCTGCCTGAAACCTCACTCCACTCAACCGTACGCCTCTTTGCTGACGACTGTGTATATAAAGAAATATCATCACCATTGAAGATACACCTGACCTCCAAAAGATCTGGATACATTGTCATCATGGAACATCGTTGGCAAATGAAGGTTTAATTCAGAAAAATGTTTGTTACTATCCCTTCTCAAGATCTCCAATCATTGCAGAGTATAAATAGGCGGTAGGTTCGTCAAACAATCAGCACACATCCTTGGGAGTTGACATTCAAAGTGACTCAAATGGGACTCACACATTATCCGTATCACAGTCTTCAGCAAATAAAACGTTGGCTTTGTGCGGAGGAATCTTGGCTCATGCACATTGAAACCAAGAGGCAGCTTACACCACACGAGTGCCCCACACTGGAGTATTGCTCTCGGAGTTTGGACCCCCATACCAAAGAACTCATACAGCGCGTAGTAAAATACACGAAGATCCCGCCAGACTATTTTTTAACAATTATGACTGGCAAACAAGTGTCACCGAACTCATACATAAACTTGGATGGGATATGCTATCCGCTAAAGAGAAGCTGCAAGACTGTATATATCTTACACCAGGCCATTGGGGGACACTTGGCTTAAACATACAACACTACCTGCAACCGGTCCAGAGGCGACTCGTATGATCTCATCAAGGAGCATTTATTGAACCTCTGGCCAGACTTGACTGTTCCACAGTTCTCATTTATACCGAGAACAACAAAAGACTGGAACAATATACGCATCAACTATCACAAATATTCAGAAACGGAGCTGTTAAATCTTCGGTCATCATTATCTAAAGGCGCGTGATGTGAAAGTTAGAGACGAACTAAACCTTTTTCGCACACCATTTTCCTGTTCGTCTTGTTCCAGTTTTTGGAGCGTTGTACAGTATTGAAGAGAGGAGAAGGACCTATGAAAATCACGACTGTCCTCAAATAGCAGAATCCCCGTGTTTTTCGATCCCCCTTTTCTACACACCTATATATAGAGGATAGAAAACGGATCGAAAACGGGGATCTGCTATAGCGCTCTGCTATTGTTTTTTCAGTAGCAATCCCGTTTTTCGATCCCCGTTTCTACGACACCTATATATAGAGTAGAAAACGGATTGAAAAACGTGGATCAAGCTTTTTGCAAGTGTGAAGGTGTAATGTGTGTGTGTGTGTGTGCCCACGGGCGTGTGTATTGTGTGCCGGTGTGTGTGTATGTGTGGTGTTGTGTGGGTGTATGTTTGTGTTTTTGTTGTGTGCGTTCGCGTGTTTGTGTGTGCGTGTAATGGATGTGTGGCGCGCACGCTCGTGCACGTGGGTGTGCATGAGGAATTAGGCACATGGGTTGGAGGGGTGTACAATTTGTGATACGCACGTAAGTACACGGTAATGTGTGAGGTTATGGGATAAGCTATTTGGTGATCTGCGTGGAGATAGATTGGGTGCGTGTGAGGATGGGCGGGTGGTTTGTAGTTGGTCCGTGTCCTACATAGTGATGCATCGGTTGAGCTATGAATATTATGACTGTATACTACGCGATATAGCAGATCCCCCGTTTTTCATCCCCGTTTTCTACACACCTATATATAGAGGTAGAAAAGGGGATTGAAACACGGGAACTGTCATATCTCTGCTATTGTGTACTAGCAATCTTCCGTTTTTCGATCCCGTTTTCTACACACCTATATATAGAAGTAGGAAACGGGATTGAAAAACGGATCAATCTTTTGCAGTGTGGCGTGAATGTAGACAAAACTTTTACATACATGCATGTGTAAGCAAACGTGTGATGACAATGACGCAGGTGTGTGTTTGTGTGTGTGTGTGTGGTGTGCACGCGTCGCGCACGTGTGTGTGCATTTGTGAAGTCTCCTCATGATGGGAGAGTGTTTGTTTGTGTGTGTGGCTACGTAAATAACACATTTTGTGGGGTGTTGGGATAAGCGGAGGTGTGTGAGGTTGTGTGGAGGTAGACTGGGTGGCGGTGTGAGGGTGGTTGGTGGTTGGAGTGGTGGGGTAGGTCACGCGCCCATACTATAGTGATGCTATCGTTAATATGTTTGGGATTATTTTCCAAAAATGGCCTAGTTTTGCCTACAAATTGGGAAACTTTGCGTTTTAACGTTTTAAGAATAATAAACTCATAGAAAGAGCAAAACACCCGTCGGTAATTTTGCCCAAGAGTGTAAGCTTTCAAAATATTTTTATTTCAACTTGAAATTCAATTTGCTTTGTGAGATATCGGATTTTGAAGTTTCAGAAATAATACATTATAGACTATGGAAACTGCACTGCTACGCCATAAGTTTTAGTGAGTAAAGTTAGGCAATTAAAATTGCCTAACTTTATTCACACCAGACCCCGTAACTAGTGTCGGTTAATCCCTGTTTTCTACATACCAGGGCTGGCCCTACAAACGTCCAAATACTTTCTGGATAATATTGAGACCATGCAGGTAAACATGCTCAACATTAACAGAATAAAATGTTAGCTGGTAAGTAAATTGGGCTAGAAACTTCTTCAAGTAACCCACCTGACTAGCTACAGTAAGAAAGAAAGTACCACACCAGTGTACAATGGTGTATGTGTGTGTGGGAGGGGCATGGTGGTTGCTGGGTACCTAATATTTCCATTTGGGGGCATTTTTCCTTAAAGGTGGCAACGAGAGATTTCAGGCACCCAGATATTGTGTCATAATGTATTTCATATAGATTTAGACACGCAATAAATCTCTTCGCTTACCTTTATTTGGCTACATAAATTCTTTTAAAAGAGAGAAAAAGTGATTTGACTTGCTTAATTCAAATAAAAAACATAAGCTGAATGTCGTATTTGCTCCTATACGAAATTAGAAAATTTCACACTTTTTGTACCAAAGAACATTTCTTCTCAGCTTCCTTCAATGTGATTTTTTGATTGAAGCTTATTACATCAGGGCCAAATCAGAATTTCACATTTTTTTAGGGTACCCGTTATTGGAATCTCTCGTTGCACCTTTAAAACGGCACTGGCACATTTTCACAAACTATGAATTTCTATCAATTTGCTCTCAAATGATAGTCTAGGCCATTGGAAGAACAGAGATATATTTTACACATAAAAATAACATACCCCAAAACAGATAGGACATTGATATGAGGATAAAGACATCCAGGTAATTTGTAGGCCAACTTTTAAGTTTTCTATAACTTTAATCAACAAATGTGTATATTACATGAATATTTTTGACTCGTACTCATTGATATTGAAACCACAAAGGTTATAGACCGGTCAAAAAGTGTGCATAGCGTGGGAAACATGCATACGGCGTGCGTGTTCTTGTGTTAAACGCTATATTCGTCGTCTGCTGAATTAATGTCGCCGGCGACGTTAAAATATTAAATCGTTCTGTTTACCCATAAGGAAGCTGATTTGGTCTTAATCATTGCGGGTGAGGGCTTTTGTATATAAAAACTTTATAACCATGCAAAAATATCGATTTTGAAAAATCTTGAGGCGCGCTATTTTTCAATCAATGTGCCAGTGGTAAATCTTTAAACAAAGGGCTTTTCTTCCTCAGCGTGTCTCATTTTTTCTAATTGGTTAACGTTTTGGATATCTATGCTTATTCTGGCCCTGCCTCTCCTGCCCCACCGGGGGGGGGGGGGGAGGAGACCATGACCCCCCCCCCCCCCCCCCCCCCTTGGAACCATCAGGAGGGGGAAATCCATCATGGTGACAATAAAAAGTGCAAATAATATACTTCTTTAGAAAAATGGAATTCCTCTGCTCAGGTATGTAGGCTATATTAGGTATTTTGAAACCAAAATATCTCAAGCCACATCACCTTTCATAATTGCCAGTTAGGTAATTTTTGTAAAATATATGAAGACTAGTCTAAAGTGTAAAATTAACCCCGTTAAAAGCTCTGGGATTTCGAGTTGGACGGCGCGAGGATCCCCATACAAAAATGATCACGCTGATGGCTTACGAGCCTAAGCACCGAGGCGTCGCGGGATATACATCCCGGGATGTACATCCCATTTCGGTATCACTGTTTTGACAGATATCGAACTGACGGTTGAATGTTCGCAAACTTTCTCCCAAATACTTTTAATAATGGTACGCATGCGCACAACACCTCACATCAGAGACCCGGAAGTAATCCCCGTTTCTATCATGAAGCATCATGATATACAAGATGATAGAGTAACACCCGGTACCCAGAGTAATCATGGCAACATTTGTTTTATATTTATACACCTGTACTTGGAGAATTTTGCAGTTTATTTCTATCATTTTGCTGTCTTCAAGTTTGAAAGTTTCAACTAGCCCATGCATCTCTATTGAAGTTCATGAAGTGGATCAATACCAACATTGGAAATTAGGACACTTATGGATGACAATAAGACACCAGCATGAGTGCATTAATATGCTAGTGAGTTCCCCACTGGACTACACACAGCATTCTGCTTTGCATGGTGGATCCTCTTGTACATTATAAGTCGTCATGTGAGTGCAACAAAGTCGTAACTGACATTTTTGGCGAAATTGAGTTATTTGTATAATATGAAAAAGTAGATCATTACGCTTAATTTGATATACATTTCAGGTGACAGTCTCGATTTATTGCAGAGTTATTAAGCTAAATAGGCCTATTTTGGTGTGGATACGACTTTGTTGCACTCAAAATTGAATTTCTGTTGAGTGCAACAAAGTCGTAACTGGTAGATACGACTTTGTTGCATGACACGGGAAAACTAGTATGTAGATACGACATTTATTTCTTGTAAAGCGACGGTTTAAAAAAAAAGGTGTATAAGTAAAACATCTCCCAAATATTTTGTGAAATCAGCAATTTCATTTTTTATTCTAATTTATGCTAATTTCGGCACAAAAAACCTTAAAAACATATCATAAAATGTAGATTTCCCGTGTCGTGCAACAAAGTCGTAACTGGTAGATACGACTTTGTTGCACGACACGGGAAATCATGTGTGTAGTTACGCCATTTTAATTAGCCAATTACTTCTTAATTAGTCGACTTAAGTGGGAAATTAAATATTTATAAGATACTTTAAAAAATACATTTGTATTGTGTGTAAGAATTATTTTCATTTGAAAAGTCACAAAAGAATGAAACACAAAAATGCTTCTCCTGTAAAATCATGAAAATGCAGATACGACTTTGTTGCACTCACATGACGAAGTATACCTCTGGATATTTGCACAGTTTAAATACAAGTGGCATTCACCTTGTAGCATTCACCAATTACCTAAGAGACCTAAAAGACGTACAAGGCGTGGTTGTAGAGCTGGAAAAAAGGCGACTTGTGTCATCTCCCCTCCCAAGATATCTGTTACTAAGGACACTGTGAAATTCTGTGCTCTGAATGCAAGATCTGTCAGAAACAAAACAAAAGAATTTGTTGACTATGTGATTGAGCAGAACTTTGATATAGTAGCCATATCTGAATCTTGGATCAAACCACAAGATACATCTGTTATTGGAGACATAACCATCCCTGGTTACACCCTTTTCCATACTCCTCGACCTGGTTCTAAGCGTGGAGGGGGAGTAGCTGTACTCCACAAATCAGGATTAAATGTAACTGTTTGTGACACGAACTACATTTTGAATAATATGAATCACTGAGTGTTAACATTGTGAGTGGATCTACAACATATCCTTAGTGATGTATCTCGCCCACAACCAAAATCAACTGGATGTCCATTTAGTGCTTTTCTTCATGATTTTTCTTACATTGCGATAGCTACTAATGTTCTGACCTGGGTGGTCATGTTTTGACTCAATTTACCAATGGCTCCTCATGTGACATCAGTATCACAGGCCTGCCAATCCGGAAATATGTGACAAGGCCGACAGCTGCAACTATCATTCACGCATTTTCCACGTCCATACTGGACTCCAGATCTCCCGCCCTTCTCTATGGAATTACTAACTCCCACTCTCAATCCTCACTGCTTACAAAGATTGCAGAATAAAGCTGCAACGGATTACACATACACAAAAAACAATCATATAACCCCTTTTAGCTGACCTAACACTGGCTTACAATATACAGAGATTTAAATCCAAATGTGCCTTATTTTTTTCAAAGATCTGCATGAATGGCTCCTTGTTACTTAACCATACGAGTGCAACCATATTGTTCTCCGGGCAACGTGGGCTACCGCTCCTGTGGGCCGCCCGAGAGAATTGCGGTCCCGGGGGTAACCTTGAGTTACGGGCCCCCCGTTATTACCACTTCGTTTCCGACCCCCATAACCGGGGGCTTGAAGTTACCGTGGCTGCGAAGCGGCCATGCGCGCATAATCGTTGCGGGGTGTGTGGTAGCTGTAATAATGTTTGGGGTGCAACTTAATGTTGTTTTTTGTTTGAAGTTATTCGCTATGTAGAGTTTTATACTGAGACTGTCCAGGGGGTGGGTGGCTGAGGGGGTGTCCCCCTCCCGCGCGAAGCGGGCCCCATCCTCCTGCGCGAAGCGCGGGACCCTTGCATGTTCACTTTCCAAACACATTTTCGCATAAAATTTGATAGCAACAAATAGAACTTTGCTACGTGTTTCACCTTTTTAATGATAGAGGTATGAAAACGGTATAAAAGTAAAATATAGCTGTTTTTTTTGTTTCAAATAATATCTAAGGTGTTCCTGGAGAGTTCAGATAAGCGTCCCGGGGTGGGTGCAGGCACGAGCGCGGAACTCTTTCATTCAATTTCCAAAACACATTTTCTCATGTATATTTGATAGAAACGTTTGACATTGGTTAAAGTCCCTTTAATAATTCATGACCATGACCCGACCGTTTTAAAACAAAATCGTAATTGTTTTTGTGAAATTCTCAAACAAAAGAGGCCCTGCACTTAATTCATTAACCGCGCGCAGCGCAAAAAAATGGAAATTCCGTGGGTTACAGAGTATTTCCTCAACGTAAGTAGGTAATCATTCGTCGCAGGAGGAAACGGGCCCCCGGTATCCACCAATGCTCTCTCCTCTCTCTCTCTCGCTCTCCCTCTCCATCCCTCTCTCTCACTTTTTCTCCCCTTCTGATTTTATCACAACCGCAAGGGATGAGCTTTTACTTGTTTGTTACGGGCCCCCTAGGACCCCGCCCCGGGTCAATTACCCTTTGAAATCCCCCTCTCGGCGGTACTGCTACCTCTTCAAAGCATGACTTTCTCAAGAAAAATCTGCGAAACATCAATGGGGACAAGCGGAGTTTTCAGGTTTCAGCCCAAAAATGTGGAATAGCTGTACCTGAAACTATGTGAAACACTCACGCACTGTAAATATCTTAAGAAGAACTTGAAGACATTTTGTACTCAAGCATTTGCTTGAACTCTAGACTAGTATTATACTTAAATGTGACTCTTTCTGTATAATAATATATATTTCCACGCTTATTTGGGGTATTTTCATGTATTTTACTGTTTTTTTGTTTAGTGCAGAGAGGCGCCATGAGCGTCGCTTGCTGCGGATACCGGCGCTTTAAACAAATTTCCTTATTAGTAATTTTGGAATTCGAAAGTATGTTTTTTGATTGTTACGCTGTATTTTATTTCTTTTAATAATCATATATCGACATTTATAAGAGCGTCTTTTCCACAGATACAAAGCGCTGTGCCTATTATTATTACGCGTCTTCAGGATTGTCACAATCATTTCGCTTCACCTAGGCCGGCAGCCAGCCAAGCGCACATGCCTATCAGCACTTAGATTGTAATATCCCCATAACAGCTCTCCAAATTTTGCTTGGGTCAACCAGGCAATATCCTTGTCCAGTGACACTAACACGTTGACCACAGTGGGCTCGAACTCACGATTTTTAAACTTTCTATGAATCACGATTCCTGCGCTTTCCACTAACGGACAAGATAGCTCAATCAATCGACAATAGCTCAATCAAGGTAAGCCTCGACTCAGTGTATGCTCATTCCATGCGTATGGCGTGCGTTCGAGCCCTGTGAGATTCAGCTATGTTGTAATTTTCCTGGACAAGAATTAACCGCTTTGGTTGGTTCCGATTTACCCATGCGATAATTTGGGAAGCTGGCCTGCTGCGATGGTTATCTCGATGTTGTTTGCTGATAAGGGAACGCGCTGATCCCGATCGCTGCACTCCCTTGAAATGATACTAACTGTTATGGTATGGTTGGGCCACAGTGGTCAGCGACCATTTGTGAAAGCGCTTTAGAGGCCAATAGCATAGGCGCTATATAAATCCTGCTATTATTATTACTATTCTTATTAGACCACACGTGTCTCTTTTTTTTCATTACGTCTCTTTCATCTTCATAAATCATTGCATATGCGCCATTTTTAATTTTGATCAATTTTCATAGAATTTGTGATTTCGAAACCACGATGATTTTTTTTTTTTCATTTGAAGAGTCTCAAGAATTAATCATATCCATTAATCTTTCATTTAAATAATGTTCAATGACTTGTCTTCCAATTAATTTCTTCTGATTTTTGAAACATCTGAAAAAAATGCAAAAATTAAAAAAAAAAAAAAATTTTATTAATTTGCTAGTTTTGTTGCATTTTGAATTAACTTTCTTCAAATTTTTCCGACCTTTTTGGGGGGGATGCCCCTAGATCTAAAAGAAGGAAAATACCGAAACGCTACATCCTTTTTTGGCGGTGATCTTCAGGCTGGTTGTCATTTTCTTAACAGGTCGTTAGGGATATAATACAAGTTAAATGCTTGTCTTCAACTTAGTTATCATTTTTATCAAGCCTTCTATGGACACGAAACGCTGCCCCTCCCCTGGCACTAACGGGAGTGAAACCTTTGGACACTTGTAATGTACAATTCGGTCCATAATCTCGATCTTTCCATGTGCGTGATGCCGATCTTCATGAATCAGTTTGTTGGAGTTTTTCGTGCTTTATTAAAACGGCATTACCATATTTTATGCGGCTGGGAAGCTTGAACATTAAGCTAGAGCTGCATACTTTTAAGAACTACGAGGAAATTTGAAACCAGAAGTTTGAAGCTAACAGTCCTCGTAACTAGAGATTACATAGACTAATGTTTAAGATTTATGCTGAGTGCACTTGCAATTTGATATTTTGCACGACATGTGTCCATCACGACGAAACCTATATACTATATTTTACACTTAAGCGTTCACATGTACAAACTAGTAATTAATACTAATAGTGAAATGAAATAAACGCCGACCTTCAATAAAACCTTGTGTGAATATTAAAGGAGCAGGGGAATAGCCTGTTCAGGACCTGGTTACAGGCATACTCTACTGGGTGAGTAAAAAGGAACATGGACTCTGATTTCGTCCGCCATTTTGCATCTTTTAATAACATAAAATTATCTCAAGATATGCAGTATCAACGGAGGCTAATAAAATAAGCTTCTCGTTGATACAAATATAACGAGCTATATATTATTAACGGTTCATTAGGTCAATTTAAGAGCATTATTGTACTCACTTGCTTCATAATTATGTTTATGATTATAGAAAAACAATTCTGAAATGTTCAGATTGATTGCATTGTGATTTTAAAAAAATACAAATTTTGCTAATTTTTTTGTGAAAATATGCTAATTAGTGTAAATTAAGGATATCAAATGGACTGCTGCAGAATTCTGTCTGTGAATGATCCGATCGCTAATAACCTCGTCCGTCACCAGGGACGCCAGATTGGACCGGAAGTGGTTAATTTTTTGTCTCGGAAGAAAGCTAATATTTTTCTCATTTACCCCTGTGAAATCTTAGAACTAAATAGGCTATGGGCCCGTAACTGAAACCCTCCCCCTTAGAGAATTTCATTCATCAAGTTTTTCTGTTAATTTCGATCCTCAGCTATCAGAATCTGCTTGTTTGCCATTAAAGCGGCACTGGCACATTTTCACAAAATATGAAATTTCTTCAATTGCTCTCAAATGATAGTCTAGGCCATTGGAAGAACAGAGATACATTTTACACATAAAAATAACATACTCAAAAAAGTTTGGGAGGTTAATAAGAGGTTAAAGACATCCAGGTAATTTGTAGGCTAACTTTTAAGTTTTAATTTAATCAACAAATGTGTATATTACATGAATATCATAGACTCGTACTCATTGATATTAAAACCACAAAGGTTACAGACCGGTCAAACAGGGTACATTGCGTGGGAAACATGCATACGGCGAGCGTTTTCTTGTGTTAAACGCCATTTTCGTCGTCCGCTGAATTAATGTCGCCGGCGACATTAATTATAAAATCGTTCAAGTTACCCATAAGGACGCTGATGTGGTCTTAATCATTTTCAGGTGAGGGGTTTTGTTTATAAAGCTTACAACCATGCAACATATCCGATTTTGAAAAATCTTGAGGGCGCACTATTTTTCAAATGGGCCAGGCTCTTTAAAGTGGTGGTGGGTATGGGGCCAGAGCCGTTGCCATGGCAAGGCAGAATGAAAATGTCAATTTAGAAAACGTCATATCTTTCTAACTACACATCATAACAACATGCTCTATGTGTCAATTTTATGTATTTACCAGCTTCCCTTTGATTGCAAGAAGATTGTGGTTATTAGGTCATAGAAAGGTCAATTTCGGTCGTACAATGGTCACACAGTCCGAAAATGTCTTTTTCGATGGAAAAATTTAATTTTTTTAAATTACACACAATAACACAATTTAAGTGCCATAGGGTTATGACTTTCTAGCTGCCCAATTGATTGTAATCGAGATCTAAAGCACTCAAGGTCATTTCCATGCCTAAGCAGGCTGGTTGCCATGACAACATTTCACGTCTGTCCCATTGGTAATCCAATTTATCACCTCCTAGAACCCAGCAGTGACTCTTGTAGGGATTTGCAATTCTGGATATGGCCAAATCTGCACAAATGTCTCATCTGGGCACCAGAACCCCCTTACCACTGTTAAATTAAGACAACTTCTTAAATAGTCAGGACCCAAGCATTGACAGAATCACGCGGCGCAGTGATTCGACCTTATCCAGAAAATGTTTCGCTCACAAAACCACTACAACCCTCCACACCTTCTTGATGGATTGGAGAACAAATTGCGGAAGGCCGAAGCTTTAGAAGGAAGGTACGTACCCTAGTGTACACGTATCCAATTAGTCCCCGACGAAATATACTGTACACCTGGTCAAAATTCAGTGGCGAAGCTAGTGAATGTGGCGCCCGGGCAAGATGTTAAAGTGGCGCCCCCACACTTCAGATCAAACTGAATTTAGAAAGTCTGTATCACAGTATCTAGAAGAAATGATTACACTGCTCTTTTATTATAACAAGAAACAATCACACAAACTTTGCCTTTATTTAATTTAACATAAGTATTCGTATACACTGTTAAGATGACCGTAAACCACGGTATTTAATTGGCACTGGGACTCAACAATGTGCAATACTTTCCCCAGTTGCCTTAATTTACCGTTTTTTAACAATTATTTTTAACAGTGTACCATACGAATACGACATTGATCAAAGTTTACGCCTTAATCTATTTACTGAAAAAAATATTGAAAAAAATGACAGTTCTTTCTTTGGCGCCAGGAGTCAGGAAGACAGTGAATAACACAGGTATGGGTCCATCATTTGAAGTATGTTGCTCAATGACAGAAAATTATTTGTCTATTTTAGTTGAGCTTTGCGTGCTTTGGATTCTGCGAACACATCTATGATATCTTCAAAGTTAATTTTATCTGCTTCCTCACGCTCTATGCTTAGAAGTGCCAATGCACTGAGTCTTGCTTGTCCCATTGTAGATCTCAGGTATGTCAGGATCAGCTTCAGCTTGCTAAATGATCTCTCGCAGCTAGCAATTGAAATGGCAACTGTCAGCATGATCTGAATAGCCACACGCAAGTTTGGAAAAACATCTTCATCGCCATACTGTACTATAAATCGCATGAGGTCCTCTGGATGTTTGATGGAAATGTCTTCTCTACTTCTCAATAACATTCTACAGTCCAACACTTCATCGAACAGGTCCTTTCCATCTATGTCGGAACTGTAAAATTCACCCACTCGAGTGCAGCTTTGTCTAAGCTCTGCCTCATTGCCATCGGAAAGAAGTCCCGTTACATCTAATAAGAACCCAAATCTATCATTCAGGTCCTTCAATTGCTTGAATCTTTCCTCGATTTCTCTTAGAAGCCTATCTACTGCTGCTCTCATCACCCTCATAATTTCCTCCTTTGCCGTAAGACATGCATCTTGCGCCTTTTCTCCGGGCATCCTTTTTTCTTCCTTTTTCGTCTCTCAACTTGTATCTCCCACTTTCTGCAGAGCTTTAATCCTTGGTTGAGCGCATCATTGCATACCATTTCCCCTTTCTCCACGAAATGCTTCTGCAAGGATTCTATATCACATCCTACATCATAGAAGTTCATACTGGGATCTTGCAATCTCTTTTGGACGCGATCGAGTCGTCCAAGAACCGAATGCCAAAATGCAATAGTGCTGCAGCATCAGTTGAAAAAGGGCCTTAGATTTCTACCAACCAGGGCCGGAATAATAACATTTGCAATCATAGCTGAAATTGATCATTGGGTTGTGTAGTTCATGAAAATACGGGATGACAAAAATAAAAGTGATGGCAATTTGCATAAACCTACTACTATGGTGACTTTGTGTCGGAATGTATGTTGTCTGGGTCAAGAGGTTCAATATACAGTTGCCAAAATTGTCTGAGTCATGGAAATTTATATACACGGCTATTTTTCAAGATGGCCGACATCTTGTCAAAGAAAACCGTATATTTCTTATTATATAACGTAAGAAGGTGATTTTGGTGTCAAAATGAGTGTTTTCTGGGTCAAGGAGTTCAATAAAACTATTCCCAAAACTGTAGGATGAATATAAAAGTGATATTTATTTGTATTTGTCACTTTTTTTCCAAGATAGTCCAGTATTTTAAATACAAGTACCCAAGAGTGTTAACTTACTGCAATGTCAGGCTTAATGTGGCAAAGTGAAAAAAAAAAAAAAAAAAAACCAGGGCCGGAATAATAACATTTGCAATCATAGCTGAAATTGATCATTGGGTTGTGTAGTTCATGAAAATACGGGATGACAAAAATAAAAGTGATGGCAATTTGCATAAACCAACGTTTTCCAAAAAGGCCGCCATTTTAAAGGTAATAGCACTACTATGGTGACTTAGTGTCGGAATGTATGTTGTCTGGGTCAAGAGGTTCAATATACAATTGCCAAAAATGTCTGAGTCATGGAAATTTATATACACGGCTATTTTTCAAGATGGCCGACATCTCGTCAAAGAAAACCGTATATTTCTTATTATATAACGTAAGAAGATGATTTTGGTGTCAAAATGAGTGTTTTCTGGGTCAATGAGTTCAATAAAACTATTCCCAAAACTGTAGGATGAATATAAAAGTGATATTTATTTGTATTTGTCACTTTTTTTCCAAGATAGTCCAGTATTTTAAATACAAGTACCCAAGAGTGTTAACTTACTGCAATGTCAGGCTTAATGTGGCAAAGTGATAAAATATATTAACCCAGATGCTTGATAATTAATACCAACACAGAATCCACAGTAACTCCTCCTTAAAACTTCTTAACTGCTCTTTATGGCCCCTATGAACAAAAAAACCCAAAACATTGACTACCAATAGGTGTGCACGTGACTATGACCATTTAATTGTTCGAAATTCGTGGCCATTTTACTCTTGACATATCTGGAACAAACAAATAATAGTTTCTATTAAAGTAATACAGGACTAAATATCAAAATTCCCATGCAATTCCAGATATATGTTTTGGGTGAATACATATAGAGTTGTTAAGGTGTCACATTTAGGGTGTCACATTGGTAGTCCATGAATAACATGGCTCACGACTCATCTGACAGTTTTGAGAATATTGCTGTTGAAATCCTTGACCTAAAAAACATCCACTTTGTCACCAAAATCGTCATCCTAGGTGCTGTATAGCATGAGGCATTTTGCTTTTATATGTTGACCATTTTGGAAATAGTGACGTATTGAAACTTCCATTACTTTTATATTCATCTGACAGTTTTTGTAAATAGTTTTATTGAACTCCTTGACCCAGAAAATCTTTAATTTGACACCACAATTATATTCATAGGCTAAATAATACGAAATGTAGGGTTTGTGTCAATAGAATGTCAGCCATTTTGGAAAATATCGGCACATGCAACAATTTATAGTTTTGGGAATAGTTTTATTGAACTCCTTGACCCAGAAAAAACATGTTTTACAACAAAATTGTCTTCTTAGGTGTTTTTGGCTTTAAGATGGCTTCCATTTTGGAAAATAGCGTCGTATACATGCAAATTGCCACCACTTTTAATTTTGTCATCACCCGTTTTCATGAACTTCACATCACTACGGTCAATTTTAGCTATGATGACAAATGTTATTATTCCGGCCCTGGTACCACTCTCTTAAACTGGTTGGTGCTGCAGCACTACAAGTAAAACTATGAAATCAAAGGTGAGGATGCGGTGTAACAACTGATTTGCATCACTCCTTGTATCGGCGGTTAGCTCTGTATCATCACACATGGCTTCCAGAAGATCCACAAGATCACCAAGGTGCTCATAAATTGGTTTCACCGCCTCTGAACGCGAGCTCCATCTTTTCTCACTTTGTGACTTCATGCTAACACCTATAGCATCCTTAAGCTTCTCACACCGTTGAGTTGAACGAGAAAAGAATGCGTAAATGGCATCCACGGTACCAAATAATGTCGTGGTGGCAGGATCCTCACTAGCGGCATAGGCACCGGCTAAATTAAGGCTGTGGTTATCACAGTTCACAAATATTTTTTTTGTCATTCTTTTGACAAATTCGTTGCTGGACACCCGATTTGTGGCCTGACATTACCGGTGCATTGTCATAGCGCTGGGATCGGCAATCTGCCAAAGACATATTTTGTCTTTCTCCAGCTGCTTACATACTACCTCAACAGTACATACAGCATCTTTTTTGTGGACCTGAATGAACCCAAGGAATGTTTCTTTTACAGCTATTGTCTTTTGTTCAAAGTCTATGTCAACATAACGGACAATCTGTTCCTTATGACATCTGTTCCCTATGAGCCATATCTGGCCTTGAATCGAACACCAGACCATAATATCTTGCTTTGTGGATGTTGTGAAGCAAATTGCTGCGAACACTTATTGCTAGGAGTTGTATGAACTCATTTTGAATTTCAGGAGAGAGGTATGACACACATGCAGGATTTCTCTCCACGTAATCCAGATGGTTTCTTATGACAGCGTCAAACTCAGCTACAAGTTTCAGCAGACCAAGAAAGTTGCCGACGTTTCTATCATATGCATCTTTAAGTGTTTCATTGTGACCCCTTAAAGCCAAGTTTTGATTAGCCAGAAACCTGATGCAATGTAACACCCTTTTCAAAACTTCTCGCCAACGTGCCTTTTCTGACGCTATCCCAGCTTGCAACTTAGCATCAATGCATGCGTTTACTTCCAACACCCTCTCAGCCTCTTTCCACGTTGTAAACGCTAGACGATGTTCTTTACTGTTTTCATGTGCTTTTAATTTTTCAAGAGCTTTCCTTACAGAACCCACGTCCTAACTCCAAAGCTGACCTATTTTTGATGTTAGACTGGGCATGGAGGTAGGAGAGAAGGAGAAAGCTCTTCCCTAATTGCATTACGCAACGCCGATTATCCCAATTATATCACTTGGCAACTCATTGTAAAAGCATAGACCAACAAAGGCCGCTTCTCGGCAGGGAGTACTCTTTCATGTTCCATGATCATTGCCGACAGAAGCTGGGCACGCTCATTGAACAAATATGACCTGTGCGCGAAATGTAAGAGCCCCGATGCGCAGTGGTTTGTTTACATGTGGAGACTAAAACAAGAGCTTGAGTCGATTGCAGCCAATTCTAGTATTCAGTCAAAATCGGAGATAGCAATGTCCTAAGATGAGTTACATTGATTTTAGGTTTTGAAAACTTGTATGGTTTTGAAACGCCGTATTGTCTTAAAGTATATATTTGAGACGAAACTAACTTAAATCACAGGGTTCGGCCCTTGATCATTTATTGCATAGTCCGCCATTTTGATTTTAACAATTTTCCTAGATTTTGTGGAATTTGGAAACCAAAGACGAATTTTAATTCTTCAATTTTTTGAGTCTTAGAGTATTCCTTATCCAAGTATCTTTCATATAAAAAATGCCAATGGCTTGTCTTCCACTCAATTTTCCTTCTGATGACTATTTTTGTAGCTCCGCAAACCACTACGCTCACGGCCGCCTCTTTGGATTTTCAGCCAAATTTTCAAATTACATTTTGCTAGTTTTGTTGCATTTTTCAAACCAATGAGGAATTTTTTCTCAAATGTTTAAGCTTACAAATAGTTCTATGACAATTATCTTCATTAAACAAGTTAAATGCTTGTCTTCGAATTAGTTTCATTTTGTGGAACAAATGATCGAGCCGTCTATGTACACGAAACCCTGTTTTGGTAAGAAAAATGTCCGTATCTAAACAATGAACCGACCGTGACATTGCCCGGATTTGCCCGTTTTCTCAATTTGGTCCAGAAGTTGGTCATATTTTACCACAGAAATGTATGTTATTTCAAGCATAAATAGTAAAAATGTGCATTTTGATAAAAGCACAAATTTGGCAATAGAGGTAGAAATTTAATTTGGAAACAATTGATATGTAACCACCTCACAGGTCAAGTGTCATATGTCAGCCTAGATGTCACAAAAAGGTCAATTGAGGTCAAAATACATTAAAACGGCAGAATAAGGTTGGGATACCTGTAACAACATAATAAACAATTCTCATGGATCTATTTGTGACATACATTTCGACGTAATCAAAGACGGTCTTCGTCATTTAAAGGGACACGAATTTTTATTAGGATACAAATGTGTATAAATTTGCGCTTTGTTGTAGAATATCAACCGAGGACCTTTCGTAGTTTTTGAACAAAGAAAAGAAAACAAAAACCCTAACTTTTGAACTCCCCTGCTGTCCTGTTCGCCCCCATAAACAAGCTACCGGAATCTGTCAGCACACAGAAAATACAACATATTATTTCCCCCAGACGAGAAATGAGTATGGACTACCAAAATTGCAGTGCAGTTCAATCCCCTGAGGAGAGAGTTTATTCCCCACACTCATTATGCAAGCGACACGAATACATGTACATATAATCATCAGGAGCTGAAAAGTTCTATACTCCTACTAACCGTAGACCTCCGTGTAACCGTGCCCTGGAGGTGTACAAATATTGGTAAATAGATGTTTGTATTTGTCATATCCTAGGATTAGAAGCATATTTCTGTTTGAACATAGCAGAAAATTCCGTAGCCCCCTGGGTAACCGTGCACTAGAGGTGAACAATATTGGCTATACATGTAAGCAGCACGGCTGGGAAATCCCGAGGCCTGCCTGGGTAAACCTGCCCTAGACTCAATTTGTATTTATGAAATTTCAAAGCTGGAATTGATTTTAGCTTGTGAATGCATCATGAAATGTACTTGTTAACTGTCCTACTCACCAACAGGGCCCAAAAATTTTACAATTTCTTATCTGAAAAATAAGTCTTGAGGATATATTATCATTTTAAATTAACTATTTTGACACAAATTCACTTTTATGATATATCTTCAAAATAAATAATATCCTCAGCTGAAATTCTATTCATAAAAGAAGCCTGACGTGGCTATTGTTATAAAGCAATAAGAAAAATAATCATTAGACGCCAACCAAGTTACTGACGTCCTCTGCAGTAACTTGCCTAACCCCCCCCCCCCCCACGAAGACAAGGAAAAAAGCAAAAATGAAAAGGTGAACGACAACAAATATTACGGAGTGACAAGGCTGGAGAATTAATGTGAACACGATTGAGGTAGTATGATTCCTCTACAGATGAATGTACCATGAGAGCAAGTTTTATGATGTTGAATGAATATTATGGACTATCTCAATTTTATATAGACAAAGGGAAATAATACTTCATTTGTCACTGCAATGTTAATTTAATTACACTTCACACATTCTTAAATATTACCTTATATTGCCTATAACCATATTGATGCCTAATGACTGTATATTGCATTTATGACGAATAAAATTTGATTGATTATATTTGGCACCATTTTAGCACGCGACAAGATAGCTCATCATTAAGCGCTCGACTCCAGTGGTATTCTCATTCAATCGTCTAGGCCGCCCGTTTCGAGCCCTTGAGATTCAGCTATCTGTAATTTCCCCCTGGACAAGATTAACCGCTTGGTTGTCTCGAGTTACCGGCATGCATATTTGGGGAGCTGGTCCCGGCTGCGATGGTTATCTCGATGTATGTTGCTGATACGGGCAAGCGCTGATCCCGATCTGCTGCATCCCTTAAAATGATGGCTAAATGGTTTATGGTATGGTGGGCCACAGTGATCACGACCATTTTTGTGAAAGCGCTTAGAGGCCAATATCATAATGCGCTAAATAAATTTTTGCTAATTATTATTATTATTCCATGGTACCATACCACCACCATCCCAACTGAATTGGTCCTGTCCCCTGTTTGGTTTTAGCTTATCAACCCGAGCCAGGCCAAGGCCTTAGATAAATGAATGTGGAAAAGACAAAAACGGGAAAACACGCCAAATGGGATATGATCATACACCTAATTCAAATCAGCGCCCTTGGATTTATGATTTACAAGGGATCAATGCACAATATCTTTCACGGAGTTACCCTACAAATTACTACAAGTACTGAGTTTGCACATCGAAGTCAGACTTACGTGCACAGGCACACGTAAAATGTCCCCAAGCAGCATATTGCTAGTGTCCAACAGTCAATGAATAACAAAACGGACGATAAAATTAAATGAAATGGTGTACAATTAACGAACCGAATAAATGTCATTTAGCCAATAGACCCTTAACGCAATGTTTGTAACATTGTAGGGCCTGAACTTTACACACTGGCAATTGTATCGGTTTGGTTTAATACTATGGCCATAACGATTCGCAGGAATGGATTTAGCAGCAACAAAAGCAGGTACGTAGGATGTTAATGGGTCTATTCATACGAAATTTTTGTTCATGACATATGTTTGGGCGCCTACCCTTAAATCTCGGATTTACATAAAACGAAAAAAACAATTGCCTTGATCACCACTTCATGACAATACCGAAACTAGCTGAAGATCAGGTTTTGTAGTACATCATGACATGCACCTTCAGCCACATAACGCGATAGACCTAAAAACTAAATTACATTAAAAAAAATGATTTCTAAAGAAATATGACAAATGAAAAAACAAAACACGGCATAACAATTCCAAGGCAATTATAACCCGCAAACGCATAATATGAACTTTTGTAACCAAAACCGTCACGTACTGAGGGTTGCATCATTAGCCAGAATAAAAATGTGGGAAAAACCCTAGAGGCAACTTTAAAAGTTTAACACATCGATGAAATTGAATGAGAACGTACACTTTTCCCCTAAAATGTAAATGGGGACTTAAAGGCGCTATCACCCGAGAGAGCCAAACATTGAAATTGCTGGATATTTTTAAGAGTGAAGACAAACTGCAGAGACCAATAAGTATTTCAAGGAACCACCCAATTCAAATCACTTGTTTGTTATACGGGTCCGTAGAACAAATATGCCCTAATACCCGATTTTGTCTTAATAGCTGCGTTTTGGACTTATCACTTTAGGTATGTTTCGGATACAATACTTGTTCCCCCCCACTACTTCAAAATTTATTTAGATATTATTTGCGTTTCCTGATTAACAAATCATAAATCATAATGACGTGCATAATTACGAAACAGAACCGAATACGGACACAATCACTGCGCATCCTCACCCGAAACAAAATGAAAAACGACAAAGAAAGTCAAAAGAAAAAAATATGAGCCTGAACATTTTGCATAAACGAAATAAACCTAACCGTGACAAACTTCATACATGTAAATGAAACAAAATAATTAATTTTGGATCTCAGCCCTAAGGAGGTACATTTGAAAGAAAATGAAACAACTTCCTGAACAGCATCAACGACCAGGTTCGCCTTCTCACGTAAAACGTGTAAAGAAAACCATGTCCTCCAATCTATCTGCAAGTGGAGGCATCGCGTTAGAACAAACTTCCGAAACAACGGTCGGAAAAAAACGTAGAAAACTAAGACCCAAAGAGATTTAGTGGTGCGAAACATGCAGTTAAAATACCAAAACTAACAGAGGTGTGGAAAAATGATGGCTAGAAAAACATCAGGCATAAGACGTATGCGATGTGATTCGATGGGTGACCGCATCCATAAAACCAATAAAAACACGTACACACATTTTGAAATAAACCCCAAGTCCAGTACACATGAACGGTAAAACTAGGCCTGGTTGCCACTTCGCAATAATGTGAACCCTTGCCATGTACAAAACGGTGCACAACCCACACACTCAAATCAATGCGCACCAATAACATGTGAAAACTGCGCTTTGGAACAATTGACCTCATATCAGAGAATCGCATACTCTGGTCCATTCTAAACTCATTAAAAAACTCATCTATTTACTATAGCATTGGTGATGTATGTACTTGATTATTTCATGCCTGTTCCTAAGCTTTACATTTTTCGTATTTATGTCCTCTACTGAGCGCTTCTCAGACTTCGGTGTCAGTGCATTTAAGCACTGTATTATTATTAATTAGAAAATATTTTTGACAGAAGGAAACCTCATAATGGCCTTACCGTGTAAGTTTTTTATCTGGATATTTTTTTTTCCCTCAGCTCACAATCCACTACAATGGCGGTAAAGAATATGGCCCTCGATTAGGTTTCACGCCTTATTCCAATGACGCCATGAACCCCGAATTTTGGCTACCATGGTACTATATTCACACCGGTGTAAAGAAAAACTGAGTGGTCACCCATTCAATGTTGCCTAGTTACCATAGCAACAATGAGCTAACAGTCCGGAAAAAAAACCGTACCCTTGTAGCGAGGCCAAATGGGTCAGTGCTGAAACTGTGACGCATACAGCCCTCATTGAGAACACAATAGACAAGGGTGGTAGGACACTCTGACACACGGACACAATATTATATGGCACCTGGTTTGAAGAAAAAAACTGGATTTAAAAAAACTCAAAAACACACTTTATATTTGAAATCTTAAACTTTAAAAAAAAAACATGCAATATTAGATAAATTGGATTTAAAAAACAATACATAATGGTTTTAGTATCCTACCCGATTTCAAATGCATGTTTATATTACCTTATTGAGATATCTTGTTTTTTTTCAGTTTCCAGGAACGGGACATTACCAACCTCTTCTTCAAAATTTCATGAATCCGACGTACCACTACACTTAAGCGGTATTGGACTGTTAATCCATAGCCCAAAAGAGTACTGTACGAATTTTTGATGGTGTGAAATGTTGGTTTCGAACTGATGAGGCGGGGCCAAATTATAAAACAGAAGAATATTGACAAGCTTAAAATTGTTTGTAAACCACAAAGGTATCAACGCCATGTTAAAGTAAATACTGGTACCTTCAATGAAGCAATTTGTTTAAACAATGAATTAAAAAAGTACTAATTGCAAGAATGAAAACCAAAGAAAACGAATATGGCAACGAATTCGACAGGGAGCAATCAATAATTATAAAAGACTTTAGCAATGCGATAAGTACTGGAAACACTCATTAATGTGCAACTGACCGAGGATGGACAAAAATGACTGTTAACCATCGTTACCACCGAAATCCACTTTGAATGAAGTTTGGATGAATGAAATCAAAATCATAAGCTATGTACGGAATAAAACCCCACCCATTAATATAGATGCATCGAGTTTTCCGCGTAACCACCATATTGGATTAATTGCCTAGTCCAAGTGGCACATAATGATTACAGTCCTAACAGATCACGCGATTAAGTTGATGAAACAAATTCGCATGTTATAAAAAACCTTATGACTATTAAATTGTGCCACTAAAAGCAGCATTACGTTCATAGGCTAGAAAATACCTTCAACACTTATCGTTATCAGTCTGAGGAATGAATAGCTTGGATGAGGCACCACGATCATGAGCTTTTTGAACTGGAATTTCAGCTGAGGGAAATAACACCCCGACCACTGTAACTGGTTAACAGACAATACCGGCCGGCCGAAATCAACAATTGAGATTTTGTGACGAACTACAAGCGGTTAACTCACAGGATGCCATGAAGAACAATTAAGACAGATCATAATTCCTCTTGAAAAAGTACGACGAAAAGATACGCTAGGTGACTGGTTTGAACGTGTCCATTTTACAAGTACGGTTAATTCTACCATAGAGTCGCCGGCGTAGTTCTACCTAAAGAACTCCGATTCTGTCGAAGATGACCTCCGGTCTGTGAGTAGTCCAAAAATTAACTTCAATCACTATATTCCAGTGACCATATTTGAGGTTGAAGCAATTACAAAGAATTTATTCCATCCTTAACCAGGTCAGGATCATTTAAATTAAAGAACGCTTATCAACAACGGTGAAACTAACGATTAATCGCAGAATATAGGAACCCTATTTGCCGTATTGCGTCGTTTTGCAACATAAATCTTCCAGATAATTATCTTTAAAAATACTGTTGCAAGAAAACGCAAACCAATTCCCACACGAACGAACGATGAACGAAAAGAATTTTGCCCCTCCAACAAGAGTGTCCTCTCTCCCTCAGAGGCGGGATTGACTATGATATGGAAAGAACATCAAAGCTCAAAGCAACACAAAGATGGACTAAATGCAAGCTACGTTGGCGCAAAAGATCGTTGGAGGTAACAATATGGAATGAACACTTTCTCCTGCAGGGGGGGTGGGCAAACTGTTTTTGTCACGAGGGGCCAATGAAAAAAACTTTTGTTACTGAATATGGCTTTTTCGGCTTATTGTCCCTCCAGGTTTGATTTATATAATTGGGAAAATTTGTTTAAAAAGGGGGAGGGGATTTTTACATGGAAAATGTTCGCTTTCTCTTAAGCTTAATACAGTCCTAACCATGTAACATTTCATAGCTCACTGGGGATACAATTCGGGAATGTGTTTGAAATGCTACAATCATATCACTTTTAATCACCAAACCAAAAATGGGACAATCGGATTTATATATGCTCCGTGATAACTGAATTATTCATCTGTAGATTCCTAAAACTGAATACTATGAAATAGGATTGATTAGGCCTACATGGCAAATAACAACGTACTACGAGATCAAGGTAATGCTGAGCATGTGCATCAACAGTGCATCGATTTAACATTACAATGCTGGTGTAAATAATGGACGGATGGACGTCCAGTTATAAACAATACTTTTGTACACGGATCATGTGCTTAAACATGTATTTCTCTGAAGTGAAAATCGATATCGCCAAGGGTCCCTCATTTATTTCAAACCAAAATTTTCCACTCGGGACAAAATTGAAAAACGGAGCAACGTCGACCGTGAAGTTTGGGGCCATTGTTTAGATACGGCATTTTCTTCCCTTTCAACTTAATTTGGTCTCTCCCAAGTACTTTAAGAAATACGCGTGCTCTTACAAACATTCAAGTTTTTAAAAGCAGAAAAGTAAGAGTTAAACTAGAATCAATGTAACTCACCTTAGGGACATGCTATCTCGCTTTTCTAATAAATGACCACAAAAATCCGAAATGATCTTGTTTTTTTTTAAAACCTTGAAAATGATTGACGGTGACGCGGTTTTTTCCATGTTAAAAATAATCATCACCAGTATTTATTGTAAACATTTATGCCCAGTTGCATGCTTTATAAAGAAATGCCATTCTTACAATATTGTCGCGATCGCTTAACTATGTACATCGTTGCAATGTTGAGTGCACATGCTATCATCAACAAATATCGATCTCGTGTTGTATTGTTCAATACAATAGTTTTTACTTAACGACTCTGTTTTGACGAGGGCGCATGATCATCGGTCAAAGGGATTTGGGCAGAGCTTTCTCCTCTCTCCTACCTCCATGGACTGGGGAAACGTAAGCAACAGAAAACCAAAGGTTGTGCTTTTTAAAAACGAGTAAATACCAGCCAAGACCGTGTACTTTGCCTCTCCTTTGTCCTTTGCCAATTCGTTGTTTAACCATTAGAATTCAGTGATCTTGTGATCTGTTTTTTTTCAAAGGTCCATTGATATTTTGAAAAAACGTTGATCATCGTTTTACCATTGCAGTGCGCATATCAGCTGAAATCATAGCTTTACCAGACTGCTCATTAAATTGCAGGTAACCGAAATCATGATTGGCTATTACATCTGGTAACGGGTTCTTGATTTCTGTTTCATTTTTAACATCTTCACAATCTATAGAATGGTCGTTGACTCATGTTCTTTATAAGGCTTCACTGTTTGAGGAACGTCTTGATCTTTTGCGGTTTCGTGTTCTCCAGTGTTCCCCACTCTCTTCTTTTTCCTGTTCCCACTTGTCAACTTCTTCAGTGATACCCTCCTGAGTTTCTTGCTCGGTATCACTAGGTGTCTGTTGGTTGGGAGGCTTTTGACGAACCTGCAGCTTCACCTTTCTCTAGAAAAGCCTCCATTAGTGTGCTTGATTTCTTTGCTTCTTCTTGCTGTATTTTGTCTTCTTTCTTCTCGCTCGCCGCACCACTCAGCTTATGCTTTGTAGGAAGACTTCGTTTCATCATGGGCTGGTTCCTTAACCTACACAACATAGCATAAACAAAATAGATGTTCGTAACTAATTAATGACCATTGTGATATTCATGATAAAAATCTATAAATTGAGCATGTTAGAAAGTTATAGTCAATTGCAAGAAGTCAAACAGAGCACTAACGAGACGAGAATGTTTGTAATTGAAACTAGTGAACCCCTTGGATATGACAAATCGTGTCTGGCACCGTCTGGTACGCTATAAATCAGCGCCCTCTGTGCTCCATATCGCCTAAAGTTATTAACTTATTTATGTTTGGATGTTGAAAGCTAACATTGACATGAAACTTTCCGTGTGAAATGTTTTAAATGTTTTATGATATCATCCATCCCCGATTTCCAAAGATTGTACATTTCAATTAACATTAAGGTACTTCTGTAAATGACAATCAACAATAACCGGTAGTTATCACTGCGACTATATAGTAAGGGCTAGTATGGACTATGGTAGCACAAACACAAGGGCGTTTCACTTTCCGAGTAAAGACTTTCTCACGGCAATTATAACCATGGAACTTGATGGAAGACAATCATGATTAAAAATTAATTATAATGATAAATGTGTTTATTATTGTAATTTTCATGTGGGGCATAATAGTTAAAAACACCAATTAAAGTTAAAAGGTATAACTTACCTGAATTTATGAAGCTGGAAACCGACAAGTGACTGAGCTCCGTGACTGTTATCAGTGTCTTTGACGTTGGGAATCACTGTTATTTGCGTAAACACAACGTGGTTGTTGGTCAAGAAATACCGTGACAGTTCTTTCTCAAGAAATGAAGATGAATACAACAAGCAGTTGGAAAAGTCGGAAGTAATGACCTAATTTGATAATCATAATAGGCTACACGATATTTAGTTATCATATAAACCTTCTAAATTACAACATCAGCTTTTTTTCTTTGTGTCAATTTTATTTTTCCCCAACGTCATTTCAGCGCCCCCCTGAGGTGGCGCACGGGGCACGTGCCCCCCCCCCCTTTCCCCTAGCTACGCCACTGTCAAAATTGCTACAGAAGGTTTTTTGCTGTAACTAGATAGCAGTAAAAGCTCTCCCAAACAACATATCAAAATCGTAGAAAAAGGGAAGCCTGGCAAGACATGTGCACTTATCCTACGTGGACGTATACGCCCATATTTCGACTAAAGTAATATAGCTCATAAATGCATGTTTATGGGGATTTTCAATTTTATAGAACATGTTTTGCATGGCTATGTCTGCAAGATGTGTAGCACTTGTAGGCCTAATTGATATATTAAAAGTGGAAAGTGATGGTCATTATTCAAGGTGGCCTCAGTTTTCCGCAAAAAGTCATTTTGCATTCTAGAGATTTGTCAGACTGCAATCGGGATGGGGAGATCTTTATTATTTTAGCAAATTATTAATTCAAACTAATTGGGTCAACTAGTGCCGGAGGGGCACTTCCTATCTGAAGTGATGGGTATATGTGCCTCTCCTAGGTGAAAAATAGGGTCTTTACAGATAAAATGTACCAAAATAAAGGGGGTCATTCGGTACACAAGCTAAACATGATAAAAATGGGGTCATCCAGTATGAAACTTTAAGAAGGGGCCACTGAAGGTAAAACCTGAAGCTAAAATAATTGCCATGAAATTGTAAAATTGCTGCCATGAAATTATAAAATTCTTAAAAATGTCACGTAGGTAGCCGTGAACCTTTGAATTTTGTGTTGAAAATTTTAAAATGTGGAAATTTTATGGCAAACTTGTGAAAAAAGTGGATAGCAGGAAGAAGAAATGGGGGTCATTAAGTTTGGTGAAGAAGTTTAAAAAGTGGCATTGGCACATATCCTGGGTAAGGTAGGAACAGCAGCACAAAGTTTCAATCATTCTAGACGCGCCAAAGTCAGTCTCTCACAGACCTTGACTACGCAGCTCTAACAATGGGGATGGGTTATATTTGCTGCACAAGATCTACTATAAAACATCATTTGATGAAATGCTGCGATAAGTCGGCCTATCGGCACTACACACGTACCCACGCTTAAAGAGGTAGACTTCAGTACTTCGGGTCCTATGTTGCAGGCAGCAAGAAAGACTTAAACAGTTTGAAAGTGTCAGGAGGAGATTTTTTTTTTCGAATTTCTCATAAATTTGCATATGAATCGGTTTGTAGTGAAATGATGTCCCATCTCCTCCCCTTGACAGCCACAGTCAGGGGGTGGGACGGGGCTGAGACAACCGGGCAACACCAACACATCTATCTGAGACCTTTGCGCATAGCGTTGTACGAACTCGTGGAACACAAGTGCCAGCACTATGAAATGTTTTGATATCGTTCAGCCCCGTGAGTATAGTCTGTTGAATGCACAAAATGGTTATTAAATTACTCAAATTAAAACACAATTTTAATTTTAAGTTTAAAACACAAATTACTGACAAATATCAGGGGCAGTGGCGCACAATATCGAAACATATTACAACAAGCAGAGATGCATGGACAGATGTCAGATGCCGAATACGAACGTATATATCATGGCATGTGGCCCTAACAATGCACTACCTGTCACTGACTGCGGGAATGGGTCTTGTACACACACACACACGCAGCACACACGCCCTGCCATGCATTGCAACGCATAACAATGATTGTGTATGTGTGCGAAATGGAAATTTTCTTTTTCTTTTAAATGTTAAAAACAATATTAAATTCCATACTCCTAAAAATTACATTGCCCGTGTTCTCGTACAAGCAATAATGGGACACATCGTAGCGGATGATGAGTGAGCAACCTCGGGCTAGCCTCTGTCAATGCGTCCACACACAAACACAATCGCCGCGGCCAGCTATATTAACTATCATTTTAGGCCAAGTATCGAGAATTCTTCTTTTTCTTGGTCGTAGATTGAAACATTGCTTTGGGTAGCCGGGAACGGGTGAACCTTTGAAACGAATTCTCTACATTCCATGCCCACGTTCACAGTGATTGCCGTATAAATATTGGGTTGTTGTCGTGTACTAGGTCAGAGCATTAATATAAAGCTATTACGGGGTCCATCACGCATTTTTAAAACTGGCATTTACTCACCTTGCCTTACAAATCCATACCAAATATCACTGATTCTTATTGGTAACGGATGTGCAGTTTATGTCAGTGTACTTAACGAGGATGTTTGGCGTCAATAACTGGCGCAAAATGAAAGAAAATTGAAGGCACCGAAGTATACTAAAATTTGCCTTTATTACAATTCTACATCAAAAACTTGTAGAAAACTGTTTCATAATACCTCATTATTGCTTTATTTTTGTCCTAATAATTATATATTCGTGATAATAACACCCAGGGAATCGGACTATACCAATAGAAGGTCGGTAAATGAATATTTTAAAACTTTTTTCCCGACAGGTTTTTGCATCGGAAAAACCCCGCGATATACTATGTACTTCATCTCATAGCCCCGGGCTTCGCCGGGCTATGACGTGTCAAGCTCTAGCCGTGTCGTCAAATTGTGAAATTCCAGTCTCTGATACAGCTGAAATAACAACGATACGTATTGCTTGTACTTTGTTGAATGTGTGCGATGTGTTGTAAACATGTAGTAGAAGGAGAGTAGGCAACGGCGAAATTTTAAATTGCTTTGTCAGTTTGAGGGATTTTTAGAAAACGCGCGAAATTCAAAATATCAGGGTTTTTACTAAAAATCTAGTTGGTGCTCATCTGGTGAGCGCCAGATAAATCCTCCTTAAATTACTTCTTCTTTCTCTGTGCCAATTTTCAGCACTGGGCGATATCTGGTTTAAAAGAAAATGGTCACCCCCCAAAAAAAATGAACTTTTAGCGGATAATTCCTACATGTTTCTACAGGCACCCAAAATAACCCTTCCCCCAACTTTAGCTGCATTAACTTTGGGTGTCCTTGCCCCCTGGCACCAGGTGTGTAACAGGTATGCGCCCCTCTATGTTTTGCAGCGGCATTTCTACAATGAATAAGGGTACACACCACCATCACGCGCCCTAGACTTTGCATGTAAAAAAAAAATGTTTTTGGGAATGGTCAGATTAATGGTTATAACTCGAGTTACCTTTAGTTTTGGAAAATACGGATATATGAATACAAACAGTAGAGATGTCTACAACATATCAAAAAATTGAGGATAACAATTAGGTTAGATTTGTAGAATTTACTGATATGACAATGCCGTATTTTCGCCGGTTGCACTTCAGAACTCTTAACCTCGCATGCGACTTGTGGGTATACGCCGATCACACTTAGATTCATTAAAATTGCGATTTTTTCGTTTCAAAATTGTCGTACATTCACTCAACAAAATCACCAGAATTACTAAGAATACTCAACAATTTATAACAAAAGAGGTACTACAGGCGTGATAAACCTCGGACCTGATATGAGGCTGTTTTCACTCTAGTGTGGTGTGTACCCTTTAAGAGGCAATAATTGGCAGGCGTAGTAATCCTTGTAATTCCTTTTGAGGCAGAGGCCTTCACCTTTCCGTTAGTCATTTCAAATTTCGTTGAAATGGCTGATAGATTTTGAGATTGATAATCAAAATGTGACGTCGCATTTATGCGCGAATTCTCTATTTTTAATCATTTTGCGGTTGATAGGGCGCGCTTTTAAGTTTCGTGTTTTTTGCAAAAGCACACTGAAAAAAAATAAGCTGAAAGACCGACAAGTGACTTCAACTTTAAATTAAGGTTTCATTTGTTATACTAATGGTTTTTTGGATAAAAAGTGTCTGTGGAAACTTTTGTTCATTTTTAATACTAAAAGCTTGTTCTTATGTCCGGGCACGGTCAAAGACCCGGTACCTATATTACGCAATAGGCGATTCAGGCGAAATTTACATCAATAACGCAAACTGCGGACCCGTGTCCAAACTCAGACAGTGTTAACAATGATTTAGCGTAATTACTATAGGTTGCCATGCAAATAAATCGCTTTCCAAAAATATTCAAACCAAAAAAACACCCTTCCAGATTTTTCACAAGTAGCCTTGGACTGGGTGGTTGATGGTGGTCGGTGGTGGTGGTGGTATGTGTGTGTGGGGGGGGGGCGAAATGGGTATAAATGTGAATCTCACATCTTTCTTGGGTTTATGTTAGGATAGGAGACAAGGAAAGCTCAGGTAGACCCGGTAGATTGTGCAGAACCTGCATGCCTAGTGGCAATTCTATGACCGAGGCTAGCTCGCAAGCCTAAACGATGGTAGGCTATAATAGCTTTCTCTTGCAGGCCTAGCTACCACCTACCGTCTAGTTCTAGTAGAGTAAACTGGTCAGCTAGCCTTAGCCTAGATAGCCTAGTCTAGTCAATGCGTTTTCCGTAATTTCAAATATCGTCAGAACGCATTACGAGACGTGCGCTGTTCGTATATTTTTTTCATCCAAAACCACGCTGTGTTCTTAAGTTTACTCGTGTCCAAAACCTACACATTCTCAGCTACATTTTACACCAAGTTAATTCGTCAATCAAAATAAATCGTAACCTGATATGACACGATAAAGAACCAGCGGGGAACAAAAGTGGTAAGAATTGAGTACAGTTATCTAGATTTTTTCATGGAACTATTTACAGGTGTTGCAACATGGTAAAATGATTTCAAAAAACAGGCGAGAATTTTGTTTATTATTTTTAAATTATTCATCCTATATAGAACGACACGTTGTATAACAGGAGAGAATAAATACAGAATACCTTTCAGGAAATCTAAAAGATGCGAGCTGCACGATAAACCGTTTAGATTGCCTACACGAAAAGAGAAAAAACCCGTCAGCTGCTCCAACTCAAGTCTGATACGTTGTTGATACCCTATGTCTTTTTTTCTCGCGTGTACTTTGAAGACGCAAAGCATACGCAAAAGCCGGAACGGACGGAACCTTCTTTTAAAGGTTAATAGGGTACCCACACCACCCCATGCACGCGCATAGACTTTGTGTGTAAAATGATGGTCCGAATAATGGCTATAACGCGAGTACCTTTCGTTTTGAAAATACGGATTATATGATTACAACCAGTAGAGATTCTCTACAACATATCAAAATTGAGGATAACATTATGTTTAGATTATTTAGGAATTGTACTGAGATTCATATGCCGTATTTTCGCCGTATAAAGTTCACTTCCGATCTAGCCTCGCATGCACCTTGTGTTTATACGCCGATCACCCTTAGATTTCATTAAAATTTCATGTTATTCTTTCCGCCAAATTTCATTTTACATTCACTCCTCATCTGTTAAATCAATTTGTTCAACAAAATCACAGCATTACTAAGAATATTTATACACAAAAGAGTACTACAATCGTGATAAACCTCGGAGACTGATCGAGGCTGTTTCCACTGCTAATGGTGTGTACTCATAAGAGCTGATCACACTGCTGATTCTTACCTCACAAATAAGACATCAATACGCCCTCAAACCAAGGACTCATACTGGTACTGAAATCCTGCCTGTCATACTGTCAATTACACACTCCCACACAACCCACATGTAACCAATCCCGCACACCCACATATAACCACACCCACGTATAACCACACGTCTTGCACACACCCATACCACACAAAATCTTGACATGAACTACTTTCATGAAACCCAACATACTTGAATTTGCCATCTGTGTATGATATTAGAGTATTGGTTCAGGTGTGATGTACGTGCATGATGGTTTGTAAGGTTGGTGTAAGTTAGCAAGAGCTGCATTTGTTGGTCAAAAACAGTACAATAGGAATAAATTAAGCCTAGGTTATCATTACGTTATAATATGTGTCTTGATCGTTCATGTTTATCATTTGTCCACACGTCCCCGCCATCAAGCTCGGCTCGCTAGGGTTGTTTGTGCTACCAAACCTCGAACAGACCCAATTTCACCACAAATGCTGGTACACAGCGGTGGGGTAGATTCAGTTGAGATACAACTCATAGTAACCGATCATTAACATTAGGCTTTGCAGTAACCACACTACCACATAGAACACAGATTTATTCGTATGATATTCAAGGCTATTTATTGTCAAAAACGTGTGATTATGGTACCAAGCGAAGTATACGTTCCACTGTACAGACACAAGAAGGTCAAAGTAAATTTTATTATATTAATATTTAATGGTCAAATGATTAGAGCAGAAGTATGGCCTTTAGATGTCCATAAGATGATGAAGGGGATGGCTCTAAGGGAATGTACCAGATTGATGATGAAAGCCCAAGGATGTAACGAACCACATCGCCTCAGCTAGTGCTAGCATCAGCGATGCTCCAGCAGTCATCTCCAACACCTCGACTGTCATCCACAGCACCCCGCCAATCATCTCCATCACCAAAAATAAGGGCACATGAAGAAATAGATCGGCACCGATTACAGAGTGAATACCATGATTACCATGCGATCCCATCATCAGCCCGTAATTGCATCAGAAAGGAAAGAGCCCTTGGTCGATTTAATGGGAAGGCACCATGGAAGACTTATTAGAGTCACTTCAGCTAGAGCCATGTGGGACTTAAATCGATGGACAAGAGAAGAAGCAGCAATACAGCTAGCTTCAAGCTTACGTTATGGTGCGTGCAAGGTGTTGGTCCCTCGGCCCCTAATAGCAATGGGGAGGAAAGAGCGTTCACCATTGAATAATTAGCCATTAGCCACCCGATTATCTAATAGCTATGACCTTGGAGAGCATGCTGAAGGCTTTATGGCTCAATTAAAAAGTAGACGGCAAAAACCATCAGAGTCCATTCAAGAACTAGGTGAAAGCATTGCGGAATTGGTAATCCAAGCCTATCCGGAAGGGCCAATTAAGTTCGCCGACAGAATAGAATGGCAGTGGTCACTTTCACTTTGAGAATGCCTTGACAGAAGCAGAGACAAGAGCTGCCTTGTACCGAGCAAAACCGACTAACGTAGATGAAGCAGTCAGAGTGGCGAATGAAGTAGAAAGTTTCATGAAGGTAGAGCTCCAACGTGAGAAACCACGATACGGATATATTCGGACAGCCGAAAAAAGAAGAAAAAAAAGGAGGATCGAAAGAGTGGAGAAGTTGGAACAAGGACATTTGGAAATCATGAAATTGATGAAGGAGCTGGTGATAGCTGGACAGACCCCAGTCCCAGAACCAGCCTTGTCCAACAGCCGAAAACCAGTATCCTCCACGGTTCCAGAACCAGCCTTCCCAACAGTTCCACAACCAGTCTTCCCAAGTTCCAAAAGCAGAGACAGAACCCACCGTAGTAGACTCCAACCCAGCAGTGCCACTATCTAGATAATCTATGTCTGAACCAAAGACACCAGCTCGGGGACTCCATGTGACTGGCAGGGTTTTTGATGAACCTGTGAAATATTTGATTGATACAGGATGTACAGAAACATTGCTAGCCACATCAATTTTCAATGAGATACCTGAAGACAAGCGCCCAATACTTAATCCACCAGTGACCAGTATCAAGCAAGCAAATGGATCAAGGTTGACAAATATGTGAAGTGCATGGATGGAGGTTCTTGTGGTGAAACTGGTATGCAACCCATCAGATTAACTGTTGCTGATATAGAAGAGAGTCAGACATTGCTTGAAACAAAGTGCTCAGAGACAAAAGACTCAATATGACAAGCAAGCAGGTGGAACTACAATTAAACCCTTAGACTTTGTGTGTTTGTCCAAGAAGGCCAAAAGAAGAGGTTATCACCCAAGTTGGACATGAAGTGGGAAGGTCCCTTCCTCGCAATACACCAGTTATCTGATGTTATCTATAGGATACAACGCCATGGCCCTCGTGGTGTCAAGAAGGTCGTCCACTATGATAGGCTATACCCTACTCCGCGAAGCAACCAACGTCTTGGCTCTCTAAAGTTAGAGCAACTGGTTTCCAATGTGGCAACCTCAGATTCAAGTAATGCGCTGGATACGACACACGGAACTGTCATTGTTGATCATGATCAGCATGTTGAAGAGAGACAAAATGTTCCAGTGGCAACTACTGAAGTACAGATGGAAATTGCAAAACCGTGGTTCCCGTGCGAATAGGAGATTGCAGTGCCATTGCAGAGAACTACAGAGCCATAAAGATTCTTGTAAATTAGTCAACATGAAGAGCTGTGACCCCGGCTAGTGTGACAAAGATGTTGAAAAATTCTGCTAATGGAAGCTTCTGTAAAATACTTGAGGACCATAGCTCAAGTTGGTCAAGGGGATGCAAGTGGAAGAATTGCGTTGAAGTAACATTGATTGAATTACACTAGGAAGGTTTCTTCATGGCTGATCAGCTACCATGGTATCTTGCTGTAACTTGAAATACAAGGTTCAAGTGGAGACAGTGAATTAGACAACTCTATGGAATGGAGCTGAGTGTTTTGACTGTTGCGAGGGAAGGCGAGGTGCATGTGATCGTAGTTTAAATCAAGAAAGCACTCTGTGGAAAACATCTGTCGGTTGTACATGAACTATTCTAATTGGGGAATGGCACTTGATGAAGCAATGTATCTTTGAACTTTTATATCTGACCTTATATATAATTACACATCTGATGGTATTTTTTCTGTCATTTAGCTTTGGTCCAGATCTGATCGATTTCTTATTTGTATCTCATTGTACATAATTTAACCCATCTAATAACCATATAATTAAGCTAACATGATTCAACTAACGAAAATTGAGACAAGCATACTGGAGAAATATTTCCTACATAGGTGAAACTATGTGATACTTGATCAAGATTAACACTCAAACATACTAGTGTGGGTTGGTATGTCAATGAAACAGTTCCCGTAGGATTTTGGTGCTAAAGTTGATTTTCTTGCTGTTTTTCATTCAATAGGGACCAGACAGTCAGAAAATGATGGGGTGCAAATTTTCGGACTGCTGCCCCTTCCTCAAGGGGGGAAATGTTACTACAGGGTAAAATTTAAAAATCGAGTCAAATTGTGTTTTAATGTACATTAACATGTTCGTGTCCTTATAAGGATTAGAAAAAGTATATATTTGTCTAGGTTCCGACTTTTAGTTAAAGCGCTATAGCCCCATAATCGTTCAAGGTCATCCTGGGGTAAAATTTACCCAATGCTCAGATTTTGTTGAAACTGGTGATAAGTTGTTTGTATTGTCTCGCAGGATCCAAAATGTATTACTTTACAGTGTGTGACATTTGGTTGGCTAATTACATAGCAAAATGTCGCAAGGGTCTACGTGGTCTATGGGGGTCACCAGAAATTTCCCTGGATGTCGCAATGGTGATATCAAAAGATCAATTAAAATGCATTTTCTGTTTCAGTATGACACAAGGAATCATTTGACACCCCTTTCAACAACATCGGAGCATTTACCCCCAGGGTGACCTTGAACCATTATGGGGCTATACCTCTTTAACTAAAGGTTGGAACCTAGGCAAATGTATACTTTTTCTAATCCTTTTGACTAGACGAACGCGTTAGTGTACATTAAAGGGGGATGGCCCGATTAAGGAAACCCCATCTGTAAAGTTTGGCGCCGATATTTTAATCCGTTTTGATGCGAGAGCTAAAAACGTGATTTTGTAAGCCCCATAGAGTACTGTGTAAAATTAATATTGGTCGACCAAAATGTGGCACATTTTCGCTTATAACTTCCAAACCAAACATCCTTTGGCTCTAAGATTTCACAGGATAGGTGAGAAAAATAGTAGCTTTCTTCTGATACCAAAATGTTGACCACTTCTGGTAAAATCTGGGGCTTCTGGGGACGAGGCTATTAGCGATCGGGCCATGGACCTTTAAAACACAATTTGACTCGATTTTAAACTTTTCCCTGTACTAACATTTGCCCCCGGTCACCTAACCCCTAGATTTCAAATAAAGAGGGGTTGCCGTCAAGGTGATGCCCTTTCACCATATATTTTTTTTTACTTTGTGCGCAAATATTGTCCGTCCTAGTGAAGAAAAACGATAATATAAAGGTATAAAAGTAAGAAATACTGAAATTACAATATCACAATATGCTGATGATACAATATTTATTCTAGATGGATCAGAAAACTCTTTAAACTCTGCCCTCCAAATTGTAGAATGGTACTATAGGATTTCTGGTTTAAAAATAAACGAAAGCAAAACCAAAGTGATCTGGATTGGGAGTAAAAAGTATAGTCCATACCGTATAAAAACACGTAAAAAAATTGGTTGGATAGAGGACGGTAAATTCTCATGTCTTGGTATTGATTTTTCCTTACAAATTGAAAATATTTCAAAGAACAATTTTGATAGGATATATGCAGATGTTACAAAAGTCTGTAATCATTGGTCAAAGAGAAATATTTCAGTACTGGGTAGAATTACTGTAGTCAAATCATTAATCTTGCCCAAGTTCAATCACTTGATCTTGACCATTCCATCTCCATCCAATGATTTCATTCAGAAATTACAAACTGATTTGTTTAAATTTATTTGGAAGGGAAATGACAAAATTAAAAGAATTCAAATGATGAATGAGATCAAATTAGGTGGAGCCAAAATGGTTGATGTAAAAGAATTTTTTCAATGCACTCAAACTAACCGGGATAAGAAGGCTCATAACTATATTGTTTAGGATGTTGAATGTAATGTCCTTTTTGCTCATTGTACACCACAAACCGTTGATAAAATTTTTTCTTCATATGGGAGCACATGTGTTAACAAGGTGTCGGAAAAGACAAAATCCCTTTTGGAAAGAAGTCCTGAACATCTAAGGTTATTTCTTGAAACAATTGGGCTGGTAATTTAAATGATTTGCTTAAACAAACTATTTTGGAACAATGACCTATGTAAAATAGGAGGAGAAACTATATACATTCGAAGATGGTATAAGCTGGAGTTAAGATTTGTACATGATTTTTTTTTTTAATTCAGAAGGCCTCTTGTTACTCCCTACCAAGATTTTAAATCAACTTGCAATATTAATACCAATTTCCTTTTGTACGAAGAATTTGTAGACAATTGGGGGTCAATCCGAAAATAATACAAATTTTTCTGGAAAAATAGTACCACTACAATACCCTCTCCTGCCTTTTGTTTTGATATTGTATTAAAGGAAAAAAAGGGTTGTAAAAGTTTTTACAAAAAACTAATTTCTGGTAAGGTAACTGACAACAAACACCAAAAGCAAAAATGGGAACTCTTATTAGACATAGCAATGTCCGATGAAAAATGGTTCCAACAAAATGAATTACCTTTTAGTACCTTAAGAGAACAAAAATTAGTTGGTTCCAATACAAAATAAATAACAGAATATTCGCTACAAATTCTTTCCTCAAACGTATAAATATAAGAAACGACAATCTATGCTCTTTTTGTAACATGGAGGAGGAAACTCTTCTCCATCTTTTTGTTGAATGTCAACATGTACGTGAAACATGGACAAAAATTTTCAGTTGGATTAGAGAAAAATGTCATTTAGTAATTGCACCAAGTAAACAGCAGTATATTTTGGTATTGTCCCTTACAAAAAGCAGAAAGCAATTAACAATCTCATGGTATGGTGTAAATGGAATATTTACAAGTGTAAACTCTTGGGTACAATTCCTTCTCTTCCTTATATGCAGAGATATTTGAAACAATGCTTTGAAATAGAAAAGTATATAAGTTATAATAATATGAACCATCAGCAATTTGAAAGAGATTGGTCATGTCTTAAGAGATTATTCATGTAAATGTCCGGTTGGTATTTATCATGCTAAGGCGCATGGAAGTCGAGTCAGAGTTCATCGTAACTGGCCCTACCTTTTGGTATCAGTTTTTTTTGTATCAGTTTTGGCTTCAAAATATCGTCCCTTTTGGCCTCGTCGGCCAGGGAAATAAGTAACGTTGAACTCGAAATTGATTTTCAGGGGCTTTTTTGTATAGTGGTGTTTCATTTTATTTTTGGTGTATGATATTATTTGTGTTTTGTAATTTGTATTATGTAATAAGATAAAAAAAAAAAAAAAAAAAACATTTGCCCCCTTGAAGAAGGGGCATCAGTAGGAAAATTTGCACCCCATCATTTTCTGACAGTTTGGGTTCTATTGAAACCCAAACAGCAACAAAATCAATTTTAGCATGAATATCCTACGGGAATACACACCAACCCACACTATACAGGAGAATGAGCCTCCTGTTTGGCTATTGGAGCAGGCTACTCCTGCACCCTGCATATCATAATTAACGTCTAGAACATGTAGAATGAAAGTTTCTAGATATTATGTAATTCACTGGAACAATGCTGGTGGAGCAGAGGGGTTGTGTAGTGAAATGATATCCATCTCCCCTTGACATCACCAGTGTGATAACAGTTATGCTGCCCTCTGTTTTGCAGCGGCATCTCACAAAAATATGAATAAGATGTGTATCCCCAAATTTGTTCATGTTTAATTAGGACAGCTCAGTTCAGGCTTGTGCATTTAGTTCTTTTAGAGTGTTCCTTTAAACATTGTTGGCAGGTTAGGACATTTCCAATCATCAAAGTAGTACATCGCATTCACACTCATGGGCCTTGTTTGATGTGAAACTTGTATCTTAGAAACAATGTGGATGCAAGCTGATTCTAGTTAAAGGGAGAGCTTGTACCCCCGAAGGGGCAGAAAAAAGCACATTTGTGATGTTGGCGAAGAATGGACTAAATTGAGGATCAAAATTCACCAGGAGGAGAAAGAATGTCTGGTACTTAAAGGAAACAATATAAGAAGTTGTGCGACTTTTAAACGTAGAGGATTGAACTAAACACTTCACCCTAACTTATGATTACTGTTGTTGACAAATCTTAGCCAAACCCTTACTAAAAGCATGGACCTAATATAGAGAGGAGGACAACAACAACGAGTTTTCAAAACCCTATCAGTGCCGCCTTTTGTATTAATCTACCACAATCAATATTTTATCACGGCTTAAGGTAATGCGATAATTGCCCTCTCTGCACGAGGGAAAGCGATAGTCGGAAAGGGCGCGGGCATACTGGGAAGGATTTTTTAACCCATGTTAAACAAGCGCATGAAAACATGGGAGAAAATCTATTTAATCCGAAAACATAGGTATGCCACAAAAAAATATGAAAACTGGTATCCATACAAAATACGTTTAGAAAATGTGATCTATTATACTGTTTGGGGGGAGAAGGTTGAAGGATGTTTTCTATAGTTTGAGAGTGCTGAGATCATAATTTTTGGTGCAGCAACCGCTGTGACATGTGGGGGGGGGAAAACCATTGTAAAATTGGTGGTTGAGGGGGAGGGGGAGGTTAGCAAAAGGTAAATTTGAAATGAAGTCAAAATGAGCCAATACATTGGTCTTCGTGATAATGATTGTAAAAATGGTAGTAGAGTCAGGCCGGGTAACCAGGATTGTAGGGGGAGACTTTTTACCCTCAGATTCGCCGGGGGGGGGGGGGGGGGGGGTGGGGTGGGGGCGAATTTGGCAAGAGTGGGTACTGTCTACCGAATCTGTAACCTTTTCCGACAAAAAAACATAAAAAGTTGCCTTTTTAGCCCTTTTCATTTTTTGGGGGGGGGGGAGCTTTTTTTAAGATTGGGGCGTCTGCCCCTCGCCCGCTGATTACGGGCTTGGGGTTGTTTTTGTTTGGTCTAGGTTTCGACCTTAGGTTTAACAGGATCAAAGTAGAAGATTCAGAGATATAAAATATATATTTTTGGTAGTAAATAAAGAGTCAACTATAGAGAACTGAAGCATACTTCACCTAAAAAGCTCAATTCCAAAGTTAGAGATTTGGAATCGGATTTTGATGACGTCACTATGACGCATAACGTAATAATATATGAAAATAAGGCATTAGAAGAAACATTGATATTTGCAAAATGAGTGGCAATAATATGTAACACTTAAACATTTGCCATATGTAGAGACCGTTTGACTTCATTATGAAATAATGTTAGTATGTTGGTACTCAGTTGTTTGTTTCAAAGGAAAGAGGAACACCTGCTTAATCTATTGCAAACTCCTAAATCAAATGTCTGTGATATACCTGTGACGTACTAGGCGTGTTAGTATTTCCCTACCGCAAAAAGGGGTGGGGGGTTTGTTACCACCCATCACACTTTGGGATCACCCTTTACCTTTGCTATACTCCGGTGGTTTTTTTAATGGGAGGGGGCGCATGAAACGGAATATAAATGTCAATTGGCAATTACATTAACTCATTAGTATAGGGCGAAAAGAATAGAAGAGAGCGGTAACACCCCCCCCCCTTCGGAAGACGAGGGTAAATTAATCTATAATTTATACATTAGGTATAAAGTATGACTTATCACACTCATAATTCAGATGAAAAGGACATTGGAATCAGTTCGATATGATATCGGCTATCAAACAGCCACAACGGTAAACAAATTCAACATAACCGGAAGTTAAAATATTAAAATTTGGTGGGTTTTCGATGTAGAATTCCACGAATGGGCGCGCTTGGGCACCAGTTCAGAAGTTATTATGTGTTACAAGGTACATTGAACTTTCATTACACCGTTTCTCAAGAGTCGGAAGTGATCGGAACATTTTCATATTATTTTCACAAGATTTTTAAGAATTACGGGTCACAAAATAACCCAAAATGCAAGCTTATTTTCTACAGTCGTAGCTCCACAAAGGAATGACGGATTTTGATGGGGTTTTCGGTATTTTCTGAACAAAATTCTCCTCTATTTGGTGACAACAACTTGCCAAAAAAAGATGGAAATTGAATGTACTACTAGTATGCACTTTCCAAAAACCCCTACAGTCAGGGGTCACAACATCCGGTCAAATTACAAAGTTTTGTGGACAGCTTTTCCCGTAGTCACTGCGTCGACCGCGGCAAAGAGATATAGATCACAAACGGATTCGGTGTATGCACATGAATACACATCGAGTGCCTAGCTTTTGTCGAGATGAATGGGTAATCGAATTAGATGGTTTTCGCGTTGGTTGTCCTCTCTTTATGTCCATGCTAAAAGCGAATGCTTATTTACCATTCACCAGCCATTCGCGTAGACCTCGGTTCTAAGGATGGTGTCTGAATGCTATAGATACTGGTTCCTTGGCATTCGAATGGCTAGGGTTACCCCACCAGCAAAATTCGACGAATGCTAAGAAACATACTAGCCTTCACCGGCCATTTGCTTAGACCTCGAGTTCTAAGGATGGTGTCTGAATGCTATAGATACTGGTTCCTTGGCATTCGAATTGCTAGGGTTACCCCTCGAGCGAAATTCAGCGAATGCTAAGAAACATACTAGCCCTCAATATCAAGTTTCTTACCATCCAAGGTGAAAATACATTGTATCAGCTATTTTGTTTATAAGTTATAGGCATTCGCATCAGGCATTCGGCTGAAAATAGGCATTCGCCTGAGGAATGCCTATAACTTAGTCAAATTTCAACTAAATTTGTAAGCATTCACATTAGGCATTATTTTACAATGAACTCAGAATGCCATAATGATATGTAGGCCTAACTCTCGTGCATATTTGATGACAAGATGGTGGCCAAGGCCATAGCTGTAGTTATAGAACAGACAGAAAGAGTACCCGATCTAGACCCCCCCCCTTGCTCCCCCACACCCAGCAAATGAGGTAGACGTTTCATATAGAAGTCCCAGTGATGCCAATGAGGTATTACAATTGATTCCGTCATGAACTGTATGATGTTGTGCAGTAGCGCTTGACGGAATGAATGGCAATAGCTCATTTGCATCCATGGGACTTCTATATGAAACGTCTACCGAAAATGAAGTCTGGCGCCGCCACTGATACCGTTACTGGCAACTCTGGTATACATTTGCGTATGTTTGCGCCACAGGGCTCTGATTTCACCGAAATTTTACTCAGTGCAAACACATTGTGGGAATTTTTTATTTGGATTAAGGTCAATATGTTTTCAATCCTGAAATTTTGATGGATGATAGGCTTAATTGTGTTATTAATTAACCACACAGTCACTCTCGTGTGATTTTAGAGACTTCTAGGGGATACTTAAAATTTAAAAAAAGTCTCGCTATTTTCTCATGCAACTGAATATAAATTTTCTGTGAAAACAGCCATATTTTAGTGTCATTTTGGAAACAAATAAATATAAACACCGCCCTTCCTCCTCATTTGTCGGAGGCCACTTCTACAATATGAGATTTCATAATGTATGGTTTAGGGATTTATTGGTTAAACAGGCACAGCAATGTTTGAACTGGCAACACCGTTGCTAAGTCCAGCAGGGTGAATGCTGCATGTTGAAATTACATCTAGAATAAGACTGTCAAATGAACTGAAATATACTCTGTTTTATTGTTGCCAGATATTAATCATCTGTAATGATTAATTGATTAAATTATTATTAAAAATACACACAAACAGCCGGAAGAATTGCACAATTTCGCCGGATGGTGATTCCGATTTGAATTTACTGTTGCTGTTATAGGTTGGTATGTCCTATCCTTGTTGATGTGATAGTGATACGGACTGTAGCAATGCTAGCAGCGATGTAGATAGACTGACAGAGTGATTTAGCAGTTTGAATGAAATTTGAAAACTAACGTAACTAGCACGATTCATCTTGCTTCTTCAGTGGTGGCGACTTTTGTTTGGTCCTTTATATTTTTCACTTGGATTTTATCATTTTCATTTTTTATTATAGGCCGCCCTGTTCGAATATAATGCAAGCGGCCTATGTAAAAGACACAATGATAAAATCTAAGGCCAGATGCATTATAGTGCATGACGAATCGTGCTATAACGTAACTTGCTACAGCTTGAAACCTGAACAGAAATTAGATAAATTCAGAAAGAATTTGTACTGTGCCACCACCCAATGAATTCGGCAGCCTCAACAGAATAAACTGCATGTTGAAGAATGTGGTGGCAGGATACTGAATTCATACGGCCACGGTCACAGACTACATGTCTCGACACTCACTGCATGTGAATCAAGCCAGCCGAGCTGAATTCCACAGGCACGACAGGTAACGTGTACCATATTTTTGCCCGTTCAAAAACCGTGGCAACAGAATATAATCCTTTGCACTTCTCTGTTAAAAGAGAGCTGGTGTTAACGCACACCACCAGTGAGGTAAATAAGAATTTACTGGGTGGGTCAACTTTAATTAATTGACCCAAAAAGTATGGAAAAAGAATTTACTGGGTGGGCCAACTTTATTTTCCAGAATTACTCAACAAATTTGCTATTTATAAAAACAAAAACAACAACAAAAAGGTTATAGTGTCAACAATGGATTATTTTATTAACCCTCATCTACCAAAGGCTCAGGTTTTTTTCCCAGCTTGCTAACCCCCCTTTTATTGGTGCCAAATTATTTAATGTAATTGTCAATTGACATCTTCCGGCCTTTCCTTCCAAAAACAAACATCCACCGGGGTATAGGTAAGAAACAGGGTGATCCCAAAGTGATGGATGGGGGTCACAACTACCCCCCCCCCTCGGGAGAGAAGTAACAACATGCCTAGCAAAACACAGGAATATCACAGACACTTGATTTTGGTACTTTGGTACCAATGGATAGCTATGGTCCTCCGCTTTCCATTGATATCAAAATGAGTACCAACATGTCTGGCATTACTTCACAATGACATCATAAAGTTCGCATGTCAGCAAAACTACCAATTTCCATAGACACACAGTGTAGAATAGGGGAAAATTCAATTTTTTTCGCCAAAAAGGTTAGGAATGTCAGATTTTCATGCAGTGTTTGACTCTACTTGATGGGAAATGACCAGTTTTATATAATGAGAGCATTTTAGTGATATAATAAGGCGTTTGAGTCACTAAAATTGCAAAATATCAATTTTCCACCCTATATTCAGTATTTTGGTACTTTCCTCAACATATGACATCATAGTGACGTCATAATGAGGATGTTGGTACTTATTTTGGTACCAATGGAAAGAAGAAACTCTAAGCTATCCTTAGGTACCAAATTTGCATTAATCGGATGTTCAGTAACTAAAATCACGGTGGGGGGGGGTGTTACAAAAAATGGCTCAGGTAGACGAGAGTTAATCTTTTAAATATATTATACCATCATCTGTAACAAAATTTACTGCATGTATACCTATATACAACATCAAGAGACACGAGGACATTTCCAGGGGGGGGGGGTGTTACAAAAAATGGCTCAGGTAGACGAGAGTTAATCTTTTAAATATATTATACCATCATCTGTAACAAAATTTACTGCATGTATACCTATATACAACATCAAGAGACACGAGGACATTTCCAGAAAGTGCACTCCATTTTTTTCATTTTTTTTTTACATATTTAGAATGCTAACCAATGTATTAAATCACAACTGAAGTGAATAATCCCAACTCCATATTTATGTGATTTAGTAAGCTTCTCTATGGGACTGATTAGGCAGAACACCAAGTTCAAAATAATGTTTTGGGTCTTCTTTTCCCGTTTGTTTGTTCAATAAACCTTTCAAAAGTTATCGGTAGTTGTTCTACAACCAATCAAATTTAGAGAATTTTGTATCCTAAATAATCTCGTGTCTCTTTAATGTTGTATTAAAGGTTGCGATATGGTGGTATTGAATGCATAACTAAGAGTATCACTGCGCTATGAAATCACATGAGACCGGACTTCAGTGGTACTCATCACAAGTTTTGTGCAGATCTTCTCATGAAAATGTGAAGTCATAAAGCTTAACAAAAACATGGGTACTTTCAGAACTTAGAATAAGAAGGTTGAAGAATTTAATTCTTTTACGAAGAAAGTATTGAGGTTAGCAAATAATATGATCTTAACTGGTATCACTTTTCCTACAAATCAAAAATGGGTGTAATTATGAATTGCAGTGGCAGTTTTGTCTTTGAATAATAATTCAAATCCAAAAGTGGATTAAGGCCCTTTTGGAAAATGAGCTCTTCATATTTATATAATACAGTTGTGCATTTATTTCAGAAAAAAATCTGTATTGTAAAATTAACTTAATAGTAAATAAGGCTTTCAACTCATTTGGTATGAAACTGGCGTGTTTGTTCAGAAACCTAAATTTCCTTATAATATTTGATTTGATTTGACATATGCATTCTTTTTTCTAAAACATTCTTTTATTCGTAATTCACCAATTTATTAAGTTGTTTATTTTTACTATAAACAAATTAATCCACAAGATATTCAACAACAAATTCAACGATACAAAAAATGGCAAGAAACAAAATCAATCATTGCACGAACCCGCTTTCTGATGTTCACTAAACATCGCTCATTTGACAATTTTAGTAGTAGCAGATTGTAGCAATTAAAAAATAATTTTGCACAATACACCATTTTATTGACTCATGGCAATAATATTAATTATTATTACATCAAAATGTGTCTTTTCTATACCTTTTTGGATTATTCATCCATGAATCTAACTTTGACTGCAAATTAACCTATGTCTGCCCCTTCACAGCTGAGTCAGCCTTTATTCAGTGTCAGTCCACTTACATCAAATCATTATGCAATATTGAGGTCACCTTGCTCCGGAGTCTAATAAGATCAAATCCACATGTATTCATACTAATAATTCATTTGAAGATATGATATTGCTGCTCAGTAGCTTAGTCCTTTATTTGGAGGAGCAGCTTTTTGGTATAAAGAAAAGGAAATAGTATTTTAAAGTTATACTAGAGTGATGATTAGGCAAAAAACAAAAAAGGAACAAAAAAAATTTTTTCATTTGAATTTTATTTGATGAATTCAGAAAAATGGGCTTTTTGGACTAAAAGTGCCAGAGACATCATATTACTTTTAATACAGGTGATCCAAAATCAATATTTTTTGGTTTTATAAATTAATAATTTAATAGTTATACAGTAAAACATGATTTACAACTAGTTTGACTTAACGTTTGGTATGATCTAAATATCTAAAACTATAACAAAAGTGCAGTTGCATTTTGGTTTTTGAGCAACTTACTGCAAACAAACTTCAAATTTATATGGACTTGTATGTGCAATTTGTATTTGGGTTCCATTCCACCAGGCTTAACACTTAAGTGCCCAAGCTAAAAAAAACTTCCGTTAGTGCCCGGGGGGTTCCTAGGGACCCAACACAGATAACCACTTTCCCATGGGAGTTTGATCATGACACTAACACAAGTAAATGGAGGTTACGTAAGAACCACATGCCCACAATAAAATAAAATCCGAGCTTTGACCTTTGACCTATGGCCAATGGAAATTGTCACTCTCCGAAATAGAGTGGTTCGCACATTTCCATCCTCAGCAACTCCAATATAGGGCTTTGAACCAAAATAATTCATTATATCTACTCTAGAATAACCAATTAAAATAATCATTGCAAAATATAGCCAAATTTATACCATCTTGTATTTTTCTCAGAAACTTCAAAATCACCATTGTTTTCCTATAGACTTACACAGTTAAAAGCACGTCATGACAAATTTAAATTGATGCTATCAGCATATAAAAGGTTATTTGATTTAAGTATTATTAATTATTAATTAATTGCCTTAGATATAAGGTATATATCTAAGTAAATAAATCCCAAGATTTAATTACTTTAATTTTTTAAAAATATCTTGATTTTTTCATTTCCGTTAGTGCCCAAGGGGGCGGGGTCCTAGGGACCCAACCTAATTATTCTAATGAAGCCGTGGGCGGATTGAAATTTTTTTAGTATCAGGAGAAGCGTATTCATAAATCAGACAATTAGCAAAAAACTCCTTGAAAAATTTGATTGGGTACGCGAAATCGCAAAAACAAAATCACCATGTTGGGTACCATGGACCCCCCCTCCCTTGGGAACTTAAGCGTTAATTGCCCCGAGTCACGAGATGATTATTCAGCATATTCCAATCCATTACAATATAACATATTACCTTCCTGTCTTTGTGTCCTTTAAAAATGGTGATCTTCACTTAATTAGTATGGGCCCTTAGTAAAGTTTGTCACTCCAACTACCTTGAATACCATAATTGTCAGGTGTAGAGTCACGCACTGCCTATTCTGGATATTGCTTAAATTGCTCAGTGACTATTTTAATTTAACTGAAATACTGCAACTTCATCAATATATTTTTGGGCCAGATAATTTACTGGGTGGGTCAAATAATTAACTGGGTGGGCCATTTTGTTTCTTGGGCAGCCTGAATTTACTGGGTGGGCCAAATAATTAACTGGGTGGGCCATGGCCCACCCAGTTTCTATGTTATTTACCTCCCTGGGCCATTTTGAAATTTAAGACGGCAGGAATATTGACATTGATCTAAATCAAAGTTCAGATAACATTAAGAGTGCTTAGAATCTTTCTGTGGCCTTAATTGACCATATTAACGTTGAGATTTGATCACTTATCCTTCGAGGGGTACATATAATTGAGGTAAATTCCAATAAAAATCACCACGTCCAACCCCTTAAGGTGTTTTGAAGTGTGATTTGTTTACGCGCAGCCGCTTTACACCTTCAGCATCTGTTTGGAGCCCAGTCATGGACATTGAAGAATTTTAGTTTGAGCTGCGAAGGTATCATGCGCAATACCGCGGATAACTGTGCGGTTGTTTGCGTTTATTAAAATCGCACGTCTCTACGCCTGCGTTCCTGCTTGCTGCATGCCGAATGTGCGCGGATTGTTCTTGCCCACCCAGCAGAAGCCCAATTTGAAAAAGTGTCCACTTTCAGTGGTTTTCGGCGTGTAATGGAAAAAATAAGTCGGTGACCCTATTTTTTTTTATTTCAAAACTTGAAGAACACATCGGGACCTCAACATATTTAGAAATTACAAAATTTATCGAGACAGTTTTTTAATTTTTGGGCGGATCCAACCGTCAAATGTTGTACTTTTTCCATAGACTTGCGTGGTTCAAAAAGTGAACATACCTTTTTTTGTTTGGGCTAGCAGCTCAAAAACACAGTCGGTGACCCCCAATTTTTTATTCAGATGCTTAATCAGCCCCGTTGTCATACATATCTATGAATTCTGGAAAATTTTATCGAGTAGATCACTACGTCAAACCCCTTAAACGGATCTTGGCGGATTTACGGAAAAATGCCCGTCAGCAGCTTAAGGTGGGGCCCTTTAGCGTCGTGATGAACGCAAAATGGCACACTTTAGTCACTAGAAAGTGCGATTTGGGGATGTCTGAGGGAGGCCCTGATAGCCAAATATTTTAGGGGCCCTTTCATCAGCTGCTGCACTTTTTGCTGAAACTCTTAAATCCACTGAACCGGTGTCTAGCGAGATATTTACCGCACTACCAATCGGCATCAAAAGACAGGCTAGCCCATCGAATCGCCCGGTAGCTTATTTATAGCATTTCATCTTTCATCTATAAAGTGCCTAACTTAAACAGCGTGTTGTTTTTATTTTATACATAAAATGATCAACATATTTTACGTAAAATTTTATTTAAAAGTTGACTTCCATGGTAAAGTTTCACCACATCGCCAATCGTGCATGTTCATGTCGGCACATTGATTTTTGGCAGCCGCCGCGCGATAGTACAGCATGCGTGATTGGCTTACTTCGGCAAGCCCTACTTCGGCAAGCCCGTCAACCGGAAGTAAGTGGCAGTGCCTTGCTTTCTCACGCGTGCTTTTGGTAACTCGGTAATTCGACTACAGCGGCGAATACTCCAAAAATTGTGCCTGATTTATATTATTTTAGACGTTTTTAACTTGTTACTACATCAAAAATTGTGACAGATGGTACTTTATAAAGAATTTTTGTACTCATTTTGTATTAGGTGATGGAAAATGTGACTTTCTTTATTGAATTTTGCGAACTTTGGTATGAAAGTAAGCTTTCCCTTTTAAACCGTTTTTTGCAATATTACTATCCGTTTAAACGGCCGGCTGGCGTTTAAACGTTTAGAATCGGACAGCCTTAGTCTACGATTTTCTAACCCGATACAATCGCGATCGTAGTATGTCCACTTTGTGCGAGACAGAAAGTCAGCCCTGTACAACATAATGTCCCATATAAGCCTGTGCGGAGGAAGATGACAAGGCGAGTAGAATTATCATGTATTTTACGAATATGTTGATTCCAACTTTGACTATTTCCCTTTTTCTGTGATGGATTTAGGTCCAGTTTAATAATTTGTGATTTTTTTATCAAACTTTTAAAGTATACGAGTCCGTTAATCATTCGCTTGACCGGGCAAATACTCAATGATGAAATCATTTAAAGACACTATCAGTGATTTGAAAAATATTCGAAATTGCAGGATAGCTTCAAAGGGAAGGATAGTCTGTAAAATTCCTTATAACGTACCTTTTCCAGCTGTAGAATTGACAGAAAAGAATAAAACGGCAGTGTTCCAAGATACGATTCTCCATTCAATTACGTGTATGTAGTAAGTGTCCCGTTCCGGACAGTAATGACTCAAATCGCCGATCTGTCCCTTTGGTTACTCTGGTCTTAGCATTTGCAGGTATGGTTAAGATACCTTACTTGTTACAACATGCAAAAATTGATTTGTGATTGATTTTTTCGATTTGCTGATTTAGCAATCACTGATAGTGTCGTTAAATTCATGCCGCTCCTTTTATTTTGCTAATATCCTTCCGTGAGAAAATTACGTGTGTGGCGCAACAACGTGACCAACACGAGAATGTACGAGACGCGATCAACAGCAAACAAAAATGGCCAGAAAATGCTTGGCTGGAGAGCCGTGGCGTGCCATATTGCGCCGTGTGAGTGGTGTCGAGGTCAATCGAATCCCCAAAGATCCCGCCGACGCTTCCCTTACCTTTCTTCCGGGCTTATTAGGCTAAACAAGGAGGGGTAGGGTTAATATGACAAACCTATCACATGAGTGTAAAGAATTGTGGAATAAACCCCTGGAATGATTCATAAGTTTTTACATGTTGTTGGCCGCATGATAATAAATCATTAGCATCTAATGCCAGGGCATCGTATTCAATCACAACGGTACAGATAGGCTGAACTGTGCTTGAGGGTCGTCGAGTGCCAAATTGTGTAAACAGTAGCTCAAATACGGAATAAATCGCAATCCCTCATCATAGTGCGCAGTTCACCTTCCATAGAACAACTTTTTTACACACTTTGGCACTCACGCAGTGGTGGAATTGTATTCACTAGATTTATAATGTACTCATCCACCAAGGACAGGAGTTCAGTGGGTTGTACTTGTGCATACATTGCATCACTGAGCTTGTGTGATTTGGCTATCTACTCATACCCAAAAACCAGGGGGTGTATTTCCTAAATACATTGGTGAATGAAAGACTAACTGAATCTGTGGCCACGGCGGAATTGAAGGATTTTACTACGAACATCATCTTGCTTAAATAACCCGGCAGCTAGGCAGATATTGTTAATGTTAATGTCTGCTATCCACCAGGCTAAAATGGATCTTTTCCATTTAAAGCGGGCACTGGCACTTTTCACAAATAAATGATTTCTTCTTTCATTTTGCTCTCAAATGATTTACTAAGGACATATATGAAGAATAGAGATACAATTTGTACACATAAATAGACATTCCAAAAACAGATCGGGGACTGTTAATAAGAGGTTAAAGACATCCAGTAATTTGTAGGCTAACTTTTAAGTGTTTCACAACTTTAAACCAACAATGTGTATTTCATGAATAGCATGCACTCGTACCGTAGATATTAAAACCCAAAAGGTAACAATCGGTCAAAGAGTGCGCATGGCCTTGGGAAACATGCACACGGCGTGCGTTTATCTTGTGTAACGCCATTTCCGTCGTCTGCTGAATTATGTCGCCGCAAACATTATTATAAATCGTTCTGTTACCCATAACGGTACCTGAAATTGGTCTTAACTATTTCAGGGGAGGGCTAGATGCGTTGTAAAAGCTTTACAACATGCAAAGCTTTACAAAATAAAATTGCAAATTCTTTGAAAAAAATATTGAGGGCGCACTATTTTTTTCAAATGTGCCAGTTTCTCTTAAGTTAAATTGTATCCGACATTGGCCTTGCGTGAGGACAGACGTATCGGGACAGGGTACAGTTTTAATATGACGCGGCATTCATGCATGCGCCGGGGTCAACTTTTGCCATTTAAGTCCCAATTTTTTCATTCGTCCGCCGATACAAAATGATGCGTATATGCAAAAGAGTCGACCTTCATTTGTTGCTGGCCTTTTATGATATCACTCTTCCTCAACAAAGCAAGAAAATGGTATACCGTGCTTAATATCGCTTATCACGCGCCACACCACTACTACTGCCAACGGGATATCATGTTGCTATCAAGTAGTGAAGTGAAGGCATTTTATGTCTCTTCATTTATTGCTCTTTAATGAGATGGTTAGCAGAGAGCCAGGGTAAGTGAAACAAGAATAGTCTTTTAAAAAAGACAGCCATCGCATTAGCGAGCATGTTAGTACTTAATATGTTAGTGTACTTGAGATCAAAAGAAACCCTCGTATTAGAGAAATTATATCACCACATGTCGGCCCCCCCTAATATGACCGAAGGCATCACCATATCATGCACCAACCTTTAATTTTGAAATACACCAAAGACCCCATGGTTTGCCAGTCCCTGTCATCGAATGCTCCTGGCTTTGGAAACGCCAGCCTTTACCAAAATGCATTTAACAATTGAGTGAGTGCCCCCGGTGCACTTTCACACTTGTAGGCCTACTTGAGCAATTTGCCCCATTTCCAAGAAATAGCTTATCCACTGCATCACTCTTTCACAAAATATGTGAAAGTGTTAGTATTTATTTTGTTTTAATTTATACAGTCTGAGCTGGTTGTTTTTCTTGGTAAAAAGAGTAAATAACAATCATTGCAGTTTAACGTACAGTTGTCCACCAAAGACGAGTTCCATGGAACCGCCGCCGTACGAAAAAAATCCCGAATAGTACTAAAATGCCAACAGAAACAAATTTGTGTTGATCATACTTTTTCAAAGTCCAGACATCAGTCAACAATGGGAAACATCCATGTAACAAATGTAAGACATTCTGTACAGTGGCAAAATAAAACAGTTCTAATTGTTTTGAAACCTACCCAAATTATTCATCTGGTCATACAGACTAGAAAAAGTATATATTGCCATATCTACTGTCTTAGTTTCAGGATATAGGCTTATAACGTTCAAAGTCATTCTTTTCTTTAATTCATTTTTTTTTATTCCTTTTGAGTTGTTTGTTATTGAATGAGGCTTGCATGGGAGTCCATCTGTTTTATTCCTGCACGCAAGAAAATACTATTTAATTACATGACTGAAACGTGGGGTTTGGCGTTTCATGACATCTAGAAGATATGTACCAGATTTGGGCATTTTTCGTGTCAATGTTGAACTTTTGGTGTCCCTCAAATCTCCGTCAGACCAAGGGGGAATAAATACATGATTAGTTAAGGGGCCTGTGCCCTCCTAAAACCTAGGTTGGGCTACTATATCTCATGTAGAAAAAAAACCCAAAAACCAAACTTGACGACATTGCCGTCCAATCATGCTGAATATATAGATAATCAATGAGCCAGATGGCGTTCGTGAAAATAACCAGTCTTGAGCGCTTGAGTTAACCAAGTCACGCTCAGCCTGTTATTTTCACGAACGCCATCATAGCGAATTGATTATATAGCATACACTTAGAGGGCAGGGGGGGGGGTATGACACAACCTTCTCGATTTGGGCAATGGGATTTCCAAAACGGTAATTTTCGGAACTGCTACGTGCATAATTACTATGGCAGTCTCGGTCCCAGTTGCATTAAAAAATCTCCTCTGAAACACTAGTTCAATACATCTTAGTTATATCATGATAAGTAAAGAATCAATTATTGCTTCAAAATCCGTCGTGGTAGTGGATTAACCCCGCTGCAATAGTTGTAATTTCCAAAACGGTCAATTTAGATTAAATATTCCGTGACGCATGCCTAGTCTTTATCAAGTCTGTGTGTAACCGTTCGATATGCGTACAGCGCCCTCCTCCGTTAAGTCTTTGAAACAGACTAGCTAGCACCCGGAAGTTGATCCAGTTTTTAATTGCTGTTCTGTTAGGGTGGCATGACCTACCCCCCTGACTTAGAGTATCATAGATAAATAACATTTGAAAACAATACGTGTGGTTTAAACATGCTAAAATTGGATTGATAACGAATAATTGTTGCAATTTAAATTACATATTTAAAACACTTTGTATTTGTCTCGTCTACTGATGAGCGTGTCACCAACCTGCATATGGGTTGTATTGCTCTGGCCATTACCCTTCGGTACTAGTGTTAAAGCTAACTTGCGTAAATAAGGAAAGCAAATATATGGGAAGTGGTTTGGTCTAGCCTTGGAGTAAGATTTAGCAAACAAATGACCTTGTAGCCTATTTTCCCTGCCCAAAATCTTGGAAAGGAAGCACCCGCGCGTGTGACCCAATTGACTTTTTTACATTCCTTCTGACACTCAGGAAAATTTGGCTATATTATATTAGATGAGAGCATTGTCAAAACATTTGACCCCCTTAGTAACTTTACAACCCTCATCCTGTGCTACCGCAACACTGATTTTCTCTGAATTTTCCCGGTGTTTCAGATATTGATATCTTGTTTCGTGCTAACAAAACCTTCTGGGCTGATGTACTATGTGTGTTAGTTTCCCCCCCCCCCGTTCCCTAAAAACCTAGTTTTACAGATTCGTTCACGATCCCAAAAACAATTTCTTCTTTGGATAATTCATTCAATTTACACTTGTTTTTATTGCAAACGACAATGACCGTGTCAAGGAATATTGACTTTGGTTCTGAAACTTTGAATGGAACTTTGACAATAGCAGGTATTTGCCTATTGGATTTGTGCAAACTCATGTTAAAGGACCCTGTCAAACCGTTTCACTGTAAATAATAGTACTTGGGTACGTGACCTGCCACACTGATCGTAGGCGGGCTTGATAAAAGTGGTCTTAATTGTAACATGGACATTTTCAATTACGCTATTAAAGAAGATTAAAACTGAATCGAAGACAGACAATTATATTTATCTATCAGATATCTATCAGGTATTCTTTTCTATTTCATATTTCCTTTTTTTTAAAATGATGGAATCGCGATTTGTTAAATATCTCTTTATGTACGTTTTACAATCACAAGCAATCTTGGAGGACTCTCACTAGTCTATTTCATATTAAAAATAAGTAAAAATATTCGACAAATCATTATTTTCGCAATTTATAATTTTTTTTTAAAAGATGCGTTCATTTTTAATTTTGTGATTAGAAGTTGCCTCTGTTCCCTTCCAAAGATTACTTGTACACTACGAAATTGCGTGGTGTTATTTTCTAATAGTTGTTATTGCTCAAAGGCGCGAAATTAAATGTTGCATGAAAAAAATCAACGCTATGATCATAACCATGCTATTCCAACTCTGTGCGGGGCGATATAACGGGTGTTTCCATAAGATGACCCACATTTCGTGATCCATATCCTCGTCCCTCGACTTAGCTAAAGGAAGTTTTTTTTATATCATAATTCGTCACGAATCTTCCAAACAGGCCAATCGACCAAAGGTCACATTTCGAGATATCGGCGATTGAAGTTTTCGAAAAAAAAAAAAAGAATTATGAAACGTGCACTCTCAATTTGAAACATTTTAGGAAAATGATTTTTTATGTGGACATTGTGCACATTGAAACGTTATTTTGAGCACGCTTTTCATTCAATTTTTTTTGTTTTCCTTGTCAAATTTAATACAAGTGATTGTGGTCTGTTTTCAAAACCCAAAACGCCTCTGTTTCTATTCAAAGGAGAACGATGCAATTGAGCTGTTGGCGTACTCAAAAAGAGTCGATCGATCGCCTCCCGACGGTGTATGGAACATGCTTGCACATACTTTTGCTGCTGATGCGCGAGAAATGACTATGCTTTGTATGATTTTCTAAGGTGTCATTGTCTCTTACAGGCAAAGTAATGTGCCATTGAAATGAAACGAGGAATGAATAAGGTTCTACAACTTTTATTTTGTATTAGAATTGATTTAACCAAATATTTAATACTCAACGTAAAATATAATACATCCAAGCTATAAATAATACAGTATAAAGTTGAATGGAAACCTATAAAAGATGGCTTTTTACGGGTGGTTTGGTTGGAAGAAATTGCTTGCATAATTTTCTTGTAAAATGGTAAAGTCATTGTTTTCCTGTAACTCAGTACTTAATCGATAATTGAAAATTCTATAAGGACTATAATGTGTGATTCTCGAAAACAAATCGATAAAACTCCATTGTAGTCGTTTTATAACGCCTGGTAAATTGACTACAATTTACAGTATTTTGCTGTATCGGCCACATGTGGCAGTCCACTCAGGACATCCAAAGCGTATGGGGGGGGTTTTTTCTAGCGTTTGAAACCCTGGGTTTTGTGAATTATTGGACATAATAACTTTCATAAACGTTAAGTGGAAGAAGTTGTGATTTGAATCTGTTTATTGCTTGACGGTGTATATTTTGATACTTTTTGTAGAGTAAAAGGAATCAAAGATCACTAGTTTATCAAGAAGAAAGCTTTATCTTACTATCAAGTAATTTCGATTTGTATTAATTTTACGAGGCGTTCAGATGAAAATCACTTTAATTCTAGTGATCGACACATACAACACGTGTTTATAATGAATACTGTTATTTTCAGTACAATAAAACTAAAAACATTTATAGTTATTAGCTTTTCAGTCACGCTCCACTGTCACTGAAAAAATACAAGATTCATGTAGGCTACTACTTTCAAGTAACGAAAACCATAGGAAGAGGATATTGGCAATTAGTGTGAAATGACGTTTCTAAAACTCGTAAAAAGAAAACGACTTCGGAGTGAATATCAGAACAATTTGAAATAAAATTGATATTCCCTTGGATATTATTGATTTTTGTCATCAAATAGATTATTGCGTATATGTTTCACCTTTGGAGTCAAAGCACTCTTAGAGTAGTTGTTCTTATACTTTCTGTTGTTGAAAACTTTCTATGAGTAAAAAAAGTAACCATTTTGAGGTTAAGATGGCAGTTTGCCGCGCCGGCAAGACGTCTGACGTTTGATTTCAATTCAAATTGCTATATTTCTGATTATCAAAGGGGTATTTTTTGAAAATACAGAATGAGAATTTTCTCATGTTAAACATCTTTCGTTTTTGGAATTGAAAGGAAAATAATTTCCTGTATCTACTCAATAAAATTAAGCGTAATCGGGTTGCATTAAATTTTATTGAATAATTTCAATGAGTAATCTTTTAAGTTACCATTAATCATGTATTTTAATTGAGATGGCTGAAAATGTGAATGATAATTTGTCTACATGTACTCAAAATCACATTCCTTTATTGCGCTTATTTAGTAAACACAGAGAAATTATCAAGTTAGTGAAATTATTAATCAACTAAGTTGCTGGAACTCAAAATAATATCGCAGGTATGTTGGAAAATATAGGAAAGAAAAGAGGAAAAACGAAAAAGATTTTGATGTACTATGTTTTACATTGCATTATTGATCTTAACCCTCGTCTACCTAAGGGGGGGGGGGGTTACCACCCCTTCAGGTTTTTCCCCAGCTTGCTAAAGCCCCCTTTTTGGTGCCAAATTATTTAATGTAATTGTCAATTGACATATTCCGCTCCTTTTCATCCAAAACAAACATCCACCGGGGTATAGGAAAGATAAAGGTGATCCCAAAGTAATGGATGGGTGGGGGGGGGGGCAACCACCCCCTTCGGGAAAGAAGTACCAACATGCCTAGCACGACACATGGACATCACATACACTTGATTTTGGTTTCATTAGATAGCTATGGTCCTCCTCTTTCTATTGTTACCAAAATGAGTACCAACATGCCTAGCATTACGTCACAATAACGTCATAAAGTTCGCATGTCAGCAAAAAAGCCAATTTCCATAGACACATATTGTAGAATAGGGAAAATTCAATTCTTCGCCAAAAAAGGTTAGGAATATCACATTTTAATGATGGGAAATGACTAGTTTTATATAATGAGATCATTTTAGTGTTATAATAAGGTGTTTGGGTCGCTAAAATTGCGAAATATCAATTTCCACCCTATATTCAGTATTTTCGCACTTTCCTCAACATATGACGTCATAGTGACGTCATAATGGGGATGTTGGTACTTATTTTGGTACAAATGGAAAGAAGAAACGCTAAGCTATCCTTTGGTACCAAATTTACAGGAATCGGATGTTCAGTAACGGAAATCACAGGGGGTGGTAACCACCCCACCCTCTTCGGGAGTTTTGTTTAAAACATGGCTCGGGTAGACGAGGGTTAATTTGCTGTAACTTAATCATGTAAGTGAACTTTTTAACAAGTAAGCCGATCTAACTAGAATCAAACCTGGGACCCTCTATTTGACCGAAATACCTAATAAACACGATACTATGCTACCAAAAGTGAATAAGGAAAAGTTAAGGAACATTGAAGTATGTTATTATTTTCCCTTTCAATTAATATATTGGCTGTGTAATTAAAATGGACAATATCATACCAAAAAATGAAAGGATTCAACAGAGGTTTTTAGAATTATCTTTAAAAAAATTGAAGGAAGATAGGTACACATGATTTTTGTGCTTGTTTTTGGTCCTTTCTGGTGTTAAAAATATCTTGTTGTTATAACTGTGAATTACCAACTTAGCTGATTGAAATCTTTTTACTTTATTACAATTTCAACAATCAATTCATTTGCAGCACAGGTGTAAACTGAGTAAATGTTATACTATTTTTGCACAATTTACCGGGGGGGAACTTTAATACTGTATGTTTGTGTTATCCCTTCTCTAAGAAATAAGGGTATTTGTGAAATTATTCTCATGAACTATAGTTGCAATCATTACAAAAAAAGAACCTTTACTGTTATTTATAAAAACATAAAATATATAATAAATAAAACTCACTGGCGCGATTCAAAACTTACAAACGTAAGACTCCGTTTTGCCGTGCTCATCGCCCCGGATCGTCGCTTAGACAGTCAAGACATCTAACAATCTACGTCTAGTAAGAACACATGCACTAAAGCATATTTTATACCACTACTAACATGCATCTTGTATTTACGAAATAACGTGCGCTTCAATCAATAAAAAAGGATCAGAAAAAGACATACTTGGCCGTAACTAAAATAATAGTAAAATATTTTGTGTCCAATTTTCGAGGCCTAAATTACGACTAAATTTATAAGAGAGCTTCGTATTTGAACTTTGAATTATATCAACATTTTCTACACGAATATGGATGCTCAATTATAAGTTATTTACGAAAAATACTGTTAAATCTTATGAAAATACTGCAGCATTTCTTGCCAACAGAGGTTCCGCATAAAATAACAGCTTTTATAGTTTCCATTCAATTCACTTTATATTTTACAGTTTAGTGCATATGTTTACCAAAATACTGAATTTTACAAAAATTATTTTGTTGAACATTTGTGGATAGGCCTCTAAGTTAGGAGTTCGTCATGTTTGTTTTATTCGCTACACATTCACACACACCCCAGTCTGTAATAACTCGCCAATTATTTATTTTCAGTGTTTTGATGGAATCAGTTTTTACAGTAGACTGTAGTTTTCACAGTAATTATTCGGCAGAATTGCTGTCAGTAAAATACTGGAAAAAATTATAATATTTTTGAGTGTGGCAAAATCGTCTCAGATACAGCTACACACATTGTACTAATATAACTTCGACCAGACTTCTATAGCCCCCCCCCCCAGTGTTGATCAAGCGAGGAGATGAATCACGCAATATCCCATTGATCGATAGGTCACTTAATAAGCTGCCGTGCGGTGGTTTTCAGATACAGCAAACAGACGATTGCATATTGGTCTGTTTGGAAGACTTTCATTTGGCCTTGGGGAATGATTTCCAAAAGTGACAATCTATTATATCTACAAATTGGAATGTTATTTTTGCTCAATATTTGGTATATGAAAAGAGCTCGTGATATAGTATCAAAATATGCAAAAAACTCAATTTCGCCAAAATGGTCGATTGGCCTGTTTGGAAGACTCGTGACGATATGTACAGTTGTCTTGGGTAAAGTATAAGTGGCCCATCTCACTTGCTTATTCGATCAACTCTGGGAAAAAAATTAGGTTTTGTATATTTTCGTCTGTGAATGGGCAGAAATTACAACACAGTGGCTTATGGGGCATCGTAATAAAAAAAAAACCATTGATCATAACATTCTAAACGCACCATCAGAATCAATGAAATTTTGGAGATAACCTTTTTTCAAGGATATAGTGAAATATAAACAAAAATGAAGAGGTGTGTGTGTGTGTGCGTGTGTGTGCGTGTGCCAGTCATTATATTTTCCATTTATTTTTAAATTATTTATTTAATTTTTTATTTATTTTATTATTTATTTATGATTTCGTGGGTTTTTTTCACGGTATTTATTATTATTATTTTTTTTTCATTTTGTGCATGTTTTTCTTTGTTTTTTGGATTTCTTTAAAATTGTATTTTACAAAATGTCTAAATATAATAGGGAATGTTTTTAAATTTGATTTTTTCTTATTTAAATTTTGATTTTATCACTTGAATTGTGTGTGTGAGGTTCTTTTTATGAATTTTGTACTAATTTATTCCTGAGATTTTTCTGGAATTTGTTTTTATCCGAATTTTTTTTGAGTGTTTTTATTTCTTGTTTTTTTTTATTTTGTTTTTACCTATTACTTTATTTTTTAATGTTTATTTCTCCTTGAATTTTTGTCTCGACTGGTTGTTATCGCGGTACTGTAACCAAGATATAACATATCACATGGCCCAACCCTAAATTTTCCCATTTCCCCTATTTGTGGAGCACATGGATGTTAAAGAAAAATCCGGGGCCTCCCCAGGTCCCCTTGATAAATACGCTCAGTTTGTTCGGTAGGCCTACGTAACTAGTTCTTGTATAAACAAAATCTGGGGCTAGCATATGGCTTGGCGCTTCCTGGTTTCGTCGGAGGAACCCAAGCGACTTATGGTAGCGTCTCATCTTTCGAGCGCGCGCCAATTTTGTGCAACAAAGAATCATGTAATCGTGTAAAATATTTTAGATGTGAATTCGGTAAATACGATCGTAATCATTTTCATTTTTATTCTCATAAGGAAAGTTTGGCATCATTCCTAGTAGCCCTTACAATATTGGCCCAAGATAAGCCAATATTGAAATTTTATTGACCCAATAATGGCTTACAATATTTGTATCAAGATTATTTGCTCATTGGCCCCTAGAATGGGCCAAAATGGGAAATGTAATAAAGTCCAATAAAGAGCCAACCTTGGCCAAATACGCGGATCAATATTGGACCAATTTTTGCCCAATAGTATCTTCTTCCCTGGAATTAATTGGCATACATTACTCCATTAAATATGATCCGAATTAGCACTTAATACAATTGCATGCACTTCCATATATAGGACTGACCCCTCCCTAGTGATACAGAGAAAGGTTTGCAGTACTACTAGTTACATTAGGTAGTGAAAGGAAGTTATGCAAAAATGTGTGAAACATTGGATAATTACCTTTTTCCTGACATGTCATTCTATGGTGTCAATTATAGCTATGTTTTGAGGTATCTGAAATGATCAACCAAACGCATCATACTAACTTATATTAGTGATGAAAAAAGTTGCATATATCACTTCAGAAAAATAGAATCGCAAAAACAAACCATTTTGCTGGAAACAAATGAGAGTTCTTAATTTGATACCACGCCGCACACTTCACACATCGACCAATGTTGGTGCCAATGGAAAACCAATATTGCGCCAATATGTCAACAAGATATGCCAATGCTAATATTGCCAATGGGGAACATATTGGCTCGATATTGCGACAAGCTAATGCCAATGCTAATTTTGCCATGGGAACACCCAGATTGGCCTCATCGTGGCCGACAAGCTAATGCCAATGCTAATTGCCAAAGGGAAACCAATATGGCGGGGGTCTCGATTTTGGTCGACAAGCTCATGCCAATGCTACTATTGCCAATGGGAACCCATATTGGCTCGATATTGGTAGGGCAGGAATGCCAATGCACTATACTTGCCAATGGGAAACCAAATGGGCCAATCTATTTTAATATATTAACTTTTAATGTTTAGTACTCTTTTATCAAGTTACAGGAAGTTGTAAAATCGTGAAAAAGTTGTGTCATGAAAAAAGTGTGTCTATGTGTGCAGAAAAAGTGGGTCACTTTATGGAACACTCCGATATACAACTGCCTGCCTGCGTTTGGTACGTGCTAACATAGGAGTTTCACTGACAGGCCTGATTGAGATACAGAGTGTAGGCCCCCTATTGAATATTGTGCATAAAGAAACACCAATTTGACCCTGACCTTTGATGCAGTAGATGTATTCATAATCTGCCTAGTTTCCTATTCCTAGGTTTAAAAATAAGGAAATTCGTGTAAAAAACGATAGGTTTTCAAGGTAGATAATGGACAGATTTTCATGTGCGGGTCCATTTTATCCAGTTTGAACACAGTTGTGAGTTGGTTTTTCAATTTCATTATTTTGTCGGAATATGGTGACAAATCTTTCTGACCTTTTGGCTCACAAGAAGTAAATTGGGCAGATAATCATATTCAGTGAATTCTATGATAATCAGGTATGAGATTGGTAGTCTATTAATTAATATATCAATTATTAATTTTAACATTGTAAACACACAAGGTCATTATCACCTGTTCCAGATAGTGAAACACCGATAGCTTATTCTCCCTTCAAATTCAAATGTCATAAAAATAGCTCAAACCATTGCTATTTTTTAAGTGTTTTAAAAAAAAAAAAAAAAACAGAAATTGTAATACTGTCTTTGTCACCCCAGAGTAGCCTATACACGACGTTTATAACGTTTGAAACTTGAACTGAATTAAGGCTAACTTTTGTAGAATGATAAAGAAACAATATCAAAATGCCCGGGGTGGCTCACTCAATCTGTGCTACTGACCGTAATGATCGCTACCAAAAATCGCGGACAAATATGGCCTCGAGAGCGAACATAGATGTGACCCTTTTGTAATACGTTTTTGCGTCCCAATCAATGTAACAAACCAATACATTCCAATGGGATAGAACCCGCATACGACGGGTAAACCATTCTTAACCACCATGGCGTGCCATATTTGTCCGCGTTTTTGGCAAAGCTTGGTACCGACGATCATACGGTCAGTGGTGCCGGTTGGGTGAGCCCACCGGGTCAAAATGTCTTAGAACGCAGTGTTATAAAAGGACGCGTGCACGGGCGCGTGCAGTACACAATGGAAAACACAATAGAGAAGCGGACCGTGGGACTCTTCATTAATATCGGACTGTCAATACTATACTCGATTCATCCGATATGTGACCCCGTACCATTCTTGCAGAGGTGAAAATTCAATGAGGCGCAGGAAATCTGTTAATCATGTTATTGTAAGCAATGTTGAGGCCTGAAATACACGATAGTGCGTTTCCATACATGAATGAAATTGTATTTAGTGACAGGTGAGTGAGTTAAAGGCACTATCAGTGATTTGCTAAAACAGGAAATCAAAAAAATCATCAAAATCAGATTTTTGCATGTCTGTAACGTGCCCTAACATAACCTACCAGTGATACGCCCAAAAGCAGCCAATAAGAACAAAATTTGATATTTTAGTCATTACTGTCCGTTCGGACACTTACTACAACACGTAATTCAATGGAGATTCATATCTTTGAATAATGCTGTTTTCTCCCGTTTTTATCAGTTTTTCAGTTGAAGAAAAATAACTTAGTAGATTTCTACAGACTTATCCTACACTTTTAAAGCTATTCCTGCAAATTTTAAATATTTTTACTCTTTTCGACCGATCACTGATAGTGCCTTTAAATTACCAGAGTGTCCTTCGAGATAATCCGGAGTGGCACGTGCATTTTAATTCTTTCATTTTCCCTCTCCGACTTATTGGAATAGGTCCAAAACTCCAGGGGGACGAACGTATCAACGCGAATCGAGTTTAGTTCGTGACACCTGCACTACATTTCCTAGACTTAGCTCAAGTCTAAGCATTAAATATTCTGATTATGAGCTTCATGTACCATAATACTCTTAAATTTACTCCTTTGACTTTTAAATATTGTTTATAGACCGTATTCAATATGACGTCAGCCACCAGACATGTTGGTGGACAAGATGCATACATTCCAGGATTAAAATACAGTAAGCTGTCAATCGATCCATGTTTAGCGATTTCAGAGGGGTCATTGACAGGTGAATGTATTGTAGTACTGGAATGCGTCATCTTGTCACCAACATGGCTGGCTATGAATACGGTCTATTACGCGAATAGGAAACATGATTGCCAAAAATTGATTGAGCTCAAATGTGATCTGGTGTAAACACAGTACGTAAGATTTCTTTGGAAAAAAAAAAAACTAGTTCATCTAGATTGTTGAAGACAAAGATATATTTTGTCAAAAATCCCTAAAAATAGTGAAGTTTTTTTTACAATAATATTGTTCTTGACTTAAATAGTTAAGTTTTATTCACTAGGATGGTTCAGAAATGGATAGGAATTCACTTATTAAACATGAACACCATGGAACTCATAACCACAAAGTGACGGATTGGTAATAAGCGAGCATAAAAGTGGATCAACTCTAATGCATATTTTCTTGTGTGGTGTAACACTGCAGTGAACCTTACGTTTCTGAAAAAAAAACACTCAGGAGTGTTTCTTTTTACAAAATACAGTCCATTTACTCAAAAAGATGTGATTTGGAGTAATAATTTTAGGTGATTCAGGATAAGGATAAACACATATAAAAGCATTGAAAGCACGCAAATATAGGTTTATAAAATGTGCACGAGTCTCTTTGACTATTTCAATTGGACTTGAACAAAATGATTCCATAATTTAGACACCGAATAATTTATTTATAAAAATTAGTGTATATTTCCTGAAATCGGGAGTAGAAACTTTCAATCTGTTGTCTTTTGTTTTTGATTGTTTTCAGGTGCAAATTAAATGCTCTCTTAAGATTGGTGGAACATCCAGGGGAATGTGAAGCCGAAGAGGGGGATACGGTATACTTGAATGTGGATCCAGATCGGGAACCGAGGAGAAATCATGTACGACATTCGTTGTCATTTTTTTTTCATATCCATTGTTTCACTCAAGAACCATATATTAATTATCACTACCAATTACGAAATTGAAAAGTATTGTAGGGAAAGAAGCTAAAAGGGTGTAGGTAATTAACAGACATTTTTAGACCTATGCCAAATTCCATCTACACTACAGTGTAACTTCGTGGAAAAAGAAGATTATAGAAGGGGTTGAACTAATTACTTATGATTATCATTACAGTGTCCATCAAACACCAAAGATGTAAGGGGCTGCTACAAAACGACCAAAGGCCCTGAGCCCCCCACTTGGACACCAATGATAGCCCATGGACCCCTCTAGTGCGTTGGGCATTCTCCGATCCCAGAGGTCAAAGGGTCACGGGCTACATGAGGCCATATGTGAAAACGTATATGGGCACTACCTCCGTAACTGCACCAAGGCCCTAAAGCCCCCCTTGGCGGAAGATAGCCCGGATCCCATCTAGTGCCTTCGGCCAATCCTAGACCCCAAGAGGTCAAAGTTCATTGCGCTACAGATGCCCACCACAATCAAGCGGGTAAAGCCGTATTGCGTGCAAATATGCGGCCCTCTAGTTCATTGTCGTCCTGAATTACAGCTTTCAAATCCATTTCTTTCTCAAGATACAGACTGTCCCAATAAAAACTATACAATCAAACTAAAAATTATCAAAATATAAATGGCATTTTTGTTTACCAGATATTTTGACTTTATTTGTTAGACAAGATACTAAGCTAAATCCTCGCTTTCTTCCAACCAATGTGATGGTGGAACCTAAGGGAGATATTGTCAGTGAAAACACAAAGGGAAAAATACAATGGGCAGTTTCACCTGAAGTTCAGAAAACTAAAGGTATAAATGTGTTTTGTAGCTCATTGTGGGATTAAATCATTTTCATACAAAGAGAATTGTTAAGATTTCAGAGTGAATGCATTATCAGGCATTGAACTAACAATACATTATTTTTCATTGAAGCACCAGAAATTAAGTGTGGGGTGAAATGAAGGACTCACTCTCAGGGGACAATTATCGTGAAATTCATGGGAATTGACTGCTGAAACGAATTGAAACAGTTACCAAGACCTGGTGAGGGACAAATGTGGTTACAACGCTCAATGTGGAGGCGACATTACCCCTTTCCCTAATTTCCCCCGCCCCAAGATGCCAGGAAGGCAAAACATGATGAGAAAGCAGTGTTCAACAAAAAGAAATAAAGGAAAGGATGTTTGTGTTCAAAAGGTCTCAGGTTACTTCAACAAGGGTTCTTTTTATATTACATTTTCTGCCTAAAACCTGGAGTAAAGCTTGAGCAACAAGATGTTGGAATTGAATTTCCAATGTACTGTATTTATTTTTATTAGCAATGTGAATTATAAAGTTATAAAATTAGGTTATATAACAAGAAAAGCAGCACTTTATACCTAATTTTTATTTTAATTTTCAATAAAGGAATGCCTTGAAGGGGATTTCAATGTCAACTTTGTGATTTCAGGATGCCGAAAACTGGCCCCAACAGGTTTTTTCAACTCTCAGATAATTAGCCATAAAAAACTCCTGAAACAGACTCCCAAATTACACAAACAGAAATCTCATGAAAGCTGAACACTCCTAAAAGCATCTGTATAAAACTCAAGTTGAGATGAACTGAAATTGTGGCCAAAAAAATTAAATCTTTGATTGTATAGTTTTTTTTGGGAACAGTCTGTTATAGATAAAAAAGTACGGTTTTAATGTTAAACATCAGTGAATAGCGCGTTGACCTAGTGCATTATCGCGTTCTACCATTAAAACCGCAAGTTTGTTTCCCACGGTACCTTATGGTCAGTGTATACAAGCATCAGGCTCCATCAAGTAGAGAAAACGATAGACAAAAATCGGAAACAGCACATTTTAAGATAGGGGGAGTGGGGGTAGGAGGTAAATTAGCATGGAAACAACTATAAATGTTTTATACAGGGTTTTAAAAGATGTATAGGACATACCTACCGGTCCTAAGGAATGAATAGGAACAGTTTGCAGGACAATACTTTAAAGCCCCTCTGTGGCCAAGTGTGTCACATCTGACCCAAAGAAGGGACTAAGTATATTTCTGATATCTCTCTTTTAGTATCTCATAAAGTAAGTTTCCATCTCGTGAATTTTTTTTAAAGAAGCTGATTTTCAACTGATTTTCTTTTAAAGTGCTTAAAAAAAAAAAAAGTGGTTATCGTAGGGGTGGGTGTAAATTGTTTTTTCGGGAGTCAAAGGTCAATGACAGGGTCAAATTTTGAAATTCATTCCCAATCATGCTGAAAAGGTATAGTTTTGGAGGTTAATAGGCTAAAAACAACAAAAAATAAATTAAATATAAAGGCTAATTTGCAGGTGTACAGGGGTCAAATTTAACAATTACTCCGATTTGATAAAAATTGTGCATTATAATGGAGCTCATAGGATAAACATAAGGAATAGTTTTGATTTTATTGGAGTTAGGGATGGCATAAACATCGGAGTTGACGAATAGCTGCCTTATTCAACGGGTAGTGTCCTGACCGTTATTTTAGCAAAACCATGGACCTAATAGAGAGAGGACCAACAACACACGAGTTTTAAACACCCTATCACGTTGCCGCCTTATGTTATTAAATCCTACCACATCTAAATTTACCGGCTTAGGGTAATGCGATAATTGCCTGCCCTTTCAGCAGGAGGGAAAGCGCTCTTCAGAAAGTGGGCGCTGGGCATACTGGGAAGGATCTCAATTTTCAATTTCATTTATTGATCACAGAACAGATCGTACTTGACAGAATGAATAATACAGTATATTAATTCATAATACTAAAGTATAAACAAATATCGCAAGAACCCAAAACCTGTGCTAAAATGAGCATTTGAAGGGATTATATGCTAGGACCAGTAATGGACAGCCCGATAGGGCTTATAATATTGTGCCCTGTAGACATACAAGTAAAATAGACTCAATATGACAATAATGACACAAGTAGGGAGTCTAAAAAGATACATAGGGTAATAGACAACAAAGAAACAAAAACACACAATATATCTAATGCTACACAAACACTTAACGGGAAGAAAGGATACGGGAATGGACAAGGACGGACTTTTCAACATGTCTTGCTGAGGTATGTAGTACTATCACATAATGAGGAAGCAGCGGTAGAAGAGGTAGAGGTGAAGACAAAAAGTAAGGAGTAGAATTAGAAATGAATTAAGAATTAAGTGAGGAGAGAAAAAAGACCTGGGGGGGGAAATTATTAGATGTACTGGTGAGAAATGTTTTGTTTGATTTTGAGCTTTAAAAGTATTTTTGTTTGTATTGTTTTTATGGATTCTGGCAGATCATTCCAAGTTTTGGCGCCGTGATACTGAATAAAGTGCTTTTCCGAGGAAGATTTTGGGAGATGGGAAGATTGAAGTGTGTTCGGCTTTGTCCTGGTGTTATACTTGTGGATTGTCTGTTATGATAAAGTAATTGCTAAAGGTTCGGAGGTAACGATTGTTGTGATAGTCAAACATGAAAGCAGCGCTGTTTGAAGTTGGTTAAGGTGTTCTAATTTAAGTGTTTTCAGTGAGTGAAATAATGGGCAAAAGTATATTCTAGGGGTGATTTGTGTATTGCGATGGCCCATTTGTTCTGTTTGATGGTTTAGTTTGGTGATCGTGAATGTATTGGAGTAGGAAATGCGTCTCTCTTGTCACCAACAGGGTGGCTATTGAATACGGTCTATTACAGCGAATAGGAAACATGATCCCAAACATTTGAGTGAGCTCATTGATCTGGTAAACACAGTAATGATTCTTTGAAAAAAAAATAAGTTCATCTAGATTGTTGCGACAAATGATATATTTTGTCCAAATCCAAAAAAATTAGTTAAGGTTATTACAAATAATTATTTTCTGAGTTAAATATAAGTTTTTTAGCACTAGGATGGTTCAGAAATGTGATAAATGCCACTTCATAACATGGAACACCATGGCTCTACCCACACAAAGGGACGGATTGGTTATAGGCGAGCAATAATAAAAGTGGTATAACTTAATGCATATTTTCTTGTGGTGTAACAATGCAGGTGAACGCCTTACGTTTTCTGGAAAAAAAAAACCACTCAGGAGTGTGTTTTTTTTACAAAATCAAGTCCACTTTACTACAAAAAGATGTTGATTTGGAGCTTAATAATTTAGTGTGATTTAAGGCATAAACACATATAAAAGCATGAAAGCACGCAAAATATAGTTTTTATAAATTGCCACTGAGTATCTTTGACTATTTCAATTGGACTTGACAAAAGATCATTTAATTTAGACTATAATTTATTTAATAAAAAATAGTGCTATATTTTCTAGAAATCGGGAGTGAGAAACTTCATCCTGTTGTTTTGGTTTTTGATTGTTTTAGGGCAATAAATGATCTTTAGATGGGGGAACATCACATGGCGGAGGAATGTGAAGCCGAAGAGGGGGATACGGTATACTTGAATGTGGATCAGCTTCGGGAACCGAGAAATAATGTAGCGAATTCTGTTTTCATTTTTTTTGTCATATTCTCATGTGTTCACTCAAGAATACCATATATGTAATTATCATCCAATTACGAAATTGAAAGTATTGTAGGGAAAAAGAAGCTAAAAGGGTGTAGGTAATTAACAGACATTTTTAGACCTATGCCAAAAACATCTACACTACAGTGTAACTGCGTGGAAAGAAGATTATGAAGGGTTTGACACTAATTACTTCTGGAATATACGTTCAGTCGTCATGCAAACACCAAAAGATGTAGGTAAGGGGCTAGCGACAAAACTACAAAGGCCATTAGAGCCCCCTCACTTGGAACAATATGCATAGCCCATGAGCCCATCTAGTTTACTAGTGCATTGGGGCATTCTCGCTCCCAGAGGTCAACGGATCAGGGCTACATAGGCCAATATGTGGAAACCGTAATATGGCACCTACTCCGTAAGCCAATGGCCCTAAAGCCCCACTTGGCAGAAGTAGGCCATGATCCCCTCTAGTGCCTTTCGGCAATCTCGACCCCAAGAGGTCAAAAGTTAATGCGCTACAGATGCCCACCACAAACAGCCGGGTAAGCGATTTGCGTGCAAAATAGGGCCCTTTAGTTTTCATTGTCATACTGAAATTACAGCTTTCAAATCCAGTTCTTTCAAGATACAGGACTGTCCCAATAAAACTATAAAATCAAAACCTTAAAAAATTATAAACTATCAACGTGATTTTTGCGATATTTTGACTTTATTTGTTAGACAAGTTACTAGCGAAATCCTCGCGGTCTCTTCCAACCATGATGGGAACCTAAGCGGAACATGTCAGTTGACCACAAAAGGATAAAATACCACTTGGGCCCTTCACCTGAAGGTCAAGAACTAAAGGTATAATGGTGTAGAAGATTGTGGGATTAAATATGTTCATACAAAAGAGAAAGAGAATTGTACAGATCAGAGTGAATGAATTATCATGCATTGAAATAATCATACATTATTTTTCGTGAATGCACCCAGGGGGGGGGCGGGGAAAATATTATGTTGTTGGGTTGGAAATGAAGTCACTCTCAGGGGACAATTATCGTGAAATTCATGGGAATTTGACGCTGATGAACCAATGTAACAGTCTACAAGACTGTTGAGGGGCAAATGTTCGTCCACGCTCTCATGTGGAGGGACAATTTACCATTCCCTATTCCACTGCCTCCCAAGATGCCAGGAAGGAACATGATGAAGAAATCAGTGTTTTCAACCAAAAAGCATAAAAGGAAAGGAGGGTTGTGTTCAAAAGGTCTCAGGTTACTTTTCAACAAGGGTCTTTTATGGTTCTATCTTTCTCCTAAAACCTGGAGTAAAGCTGAGGAAACAAGACTGTTTGGAATTGAATATTTCCAATGCCTCATGTATTTATTAGCAATTGATGACATTTATAAAGTTATAAATATGTTATATCACAAGAAGCAGCACTTTTTACATACTTTTTATTTTAATTTTCATAAAGGAATGTCTTGTAGGTGATTTTCAATGTCAACTTGTTGATTCAGGATAGCCGAAACTGGCCAAAAGGTTTTTCAAACGTCCAGATAATTAGCAAACACTGAACCAGATCCAATTCCACCAACTAAAAATTCCTGAAAGCTGGAACATCCTAAAAAGAATCAGTAAAACTCAGTGAGATGAACTGACCTTTGTGGCCAAAAAATTAATCTTGGATGTATAGTTTTTTGGGACAGTTCTTTAGATAAAAAAGTACCGTTTTAATGGTTAAAACATCGGGAATAGGGCGTTGCCATATGATTATCGCGTTACCCTTAAAAACCGCAAGTTTGGTTTCCCGGACCTCATGGCAGTGTGTACAAGTGTCTCAGGCTCTCAGCAAGTAGAGAACACGATAGACAAAAATCGGAACAAGCACAGTTCAGATCGGGGATGGGGGTAAATCTAGCATGGCCACCACGTAAATGTTTAATACAGGGTTTAAAAAGATGCTAAGACATACCATACATGGTCCTAAGGAATGGAATAAGGAACAATTTGCTGGAAATTACTTAAGCACTCTGTGGCAAGTGGGTCAATCTGACCCAAGAAGGGGATCTAAAGTTATATTTCTGATATCTCCTTTTTAGATCTCTAAAGTATCCATGCTGTGATTTTTTTTAAAGAAGCTGATTTCCACTTATTGTTGGTATTGGTTTGTCAGCATTTACAAAAAAAAAGTGAGTTGAGTTCTATCGTAGGGTGGTGGGTAAATGTTTTTTCGGGAGTCAAAGGTCAATGACAGGGGTCAAATTTGAAATATCCAATCATGCTGAAAAAAGTATAGCTTTTGGGATTATAGGCTAAAAAAACAAAAAATCAATAAAAGGATTAATTTAATCTTAAATTATAAAAAAAGGTCAAATTAAAAATTTAATCGAGTTGGATAAAAATGGTGCAAATTATAGATGGAGCTCATAGGATAAAAATAAGGAATAGTTTGATTTGATTGAGGAGTTAGGGGATGGCAATTAAAACAATTCGGATGTTGACGAATAGTGCCTAATTCAAATGGTTAGTGTCCTGGACGCGGTATTTTTAGCAAAACACATAGACCTAATAGAGAGGAGGACCAACTTAACACAACGAGTTTCAAAAACCCTATCACGTTGCCCGCCTTTTGTTATTAATCCCACGATCTATTTACAGGCTTAGGGTATGCGTAATTGCCTCTCAGCAGGAGGGAAAGCGCTCTTCAGAAAGTGGCGCGGGGCATCATAGGAAGGATTCCATTCAACAATTCAATTTTATTTATTCAGCATAACATATCGACTTGACAGATGAATATACGTATTTAATTAATAAATACATAAAGTATAAATGGCAAACTCTGCTTAGAAATGAGACATTTGAGGGATATGATATGCTAGGGACCAGTAATGGACAAACCATAGGCATAGTTATTGCTGGCCCTGTTAAACCATACAAGGGTAAAATATACTCAATATATACAATATGACACAATAGGGATGATATAAAATATTACATAGGTAAATTACATAACAAAGAAACAAAACAAAAACAAACAATATATCTAATGCTACACAAAAACTTAACGGGAATAACGGATAAGGAATGGACAAGGGACAGAGTTCAACTGTCTTGCGGAGGTCTGGTAGCCTATCACATAATGAGGAAGCGGAAGCAGAGGTAGAAGAGGTTAGATGTGAAGAAGAAAAAAAGTTAGGAGTAGGGATAAGAGGAAATGAATGAAGAATAAAGTGAGGAGGGAGAAAAAAAGCCTGGGGGGAAATATATTAAGAATTGTACTGGTGAGGACATGTTTTTTGAGTGAGCTTTAAAGTTATTGTTGTTTGTAAGTGTTGTGATGGATTCTGGAGTCATTCCAAATGTTTGCGCCGTGATACTGAATACGTGTTTTCAGAGGAAGATTTGCGGAGGGGAAGATGAAGTTTGTCGGCTTGTCTGGGGTTATAGCTGTGGATTGTCTGTTTGTGAGAAAGTAAATGCTAAAGTTCGGAGGTAAAACGATTTGTGGGTGATAGTCAACCCTGAAGAGCGCTGTTTAAGTTGGCTAAGGTGTTCTATGTAGTGTTTCAGTGAGGAAATGGCAAAGTATGAGTTCTAGGGGGGGGTTTGGATTAGTAGATGCCAATTCTGTGTGATGTTTAGTTGGTGAGTCGTGCATGGTAGTTGGTCAGGCCCAGATGAATCTACAGGAGCTAAGTAGGGAGTAACTAGTGTGTTATAAATGATTTTAGGTGTGTGGTCTGGAAGGTGGTGTTTAACTCTGTAGATTGTACCATGTGAGAAGGCGTTGGTAGGACCAGAGTTGATGTGTCATTCCCATGTTAGTTTATCGTCGATTATGATGCCAAGAAATTTGGGTGAGTGTACCTGGGAGATTGTCTGGTTCTCTATTGTTAATGTTTGATTGTGATTGTGTGTTGTGTTGTAGAGGAAAAAAAATTGTAGTTAGTTTTTGAAACATTGAGGCAATGTTTGTTTGCCCGAAACCAGTCAGTATTTTTGCGAGTTCGGATAATGTGTTAAGATTCGCATTAATGTTAGGGTTTGAGAGGAAAAATGTTTGTGTCATCCTTGCAAATAAGATTAGTTTTAGTGTGGTAGTGATGTCATTATGTACATGATGAAAAAAAAAAAAGTTTCAGGGGGGTCCAGGGATTGAGCCTGCGGGACGCCAACTTTGATAGGTTTGATGGATGATGCGGTTGAGTGTACGTAAACTGATGTGACGGCGGTTGGTTTAGGAACTCCTGTTGCACCACTCCAAGGCTACTCCACGGACACGTAATGATAAAAGCTTGTGAAGAAGGAATGTTGTGGTCAATGGTTTCGAAAGCCTGGAGAGATCCATGAATACTCCCATGGTGTGGAGTTTATTTTTTAGTCAAGGTTTGATGGTTGGTTGTAGTTCAAGAGTGCCATCTAAGTTGATCGTTTGGGCCTAAAACCGTAGTGTTCATCGACAAGAATGTTGGTTTATTGAAGAATTGTAGACAGTAGTGTGACATATTTTAAAGTAGTTTTGAAAAGATGGAAAGAACAGAAAGCGGCCGTAATTTGGCACTGTTAGTGCATAGTCTGTTTGTTATAAATAGGATGACTTTGGCTGATTTGAGGGGTAGGTAGTCTGGGAAAGGTCGGTGGAGAAGTGATTGGGTTTTAAATATGTGCATCAGAGGCCGCTATGATGTTATCATATGATTTGTTAGCAATCACTGGATCTATCTTTTCGGTGCCTGCACTTTTACCAGGTTTAGTAGGGGGCGAAAGTGCATTCATCACAGTACGGATTGTAGGACAATTGAGGGTGAATGTATTTGGGAAGGTGTGTTGGATTAAAGGTTATTTGAAGGTTGAATTTTGCTAGCCAAGTTTTTGCACCCCGGGTAGTGAAAGTGATGTTGAATGGT
>JAMKCH010009112.1:0-58553 GCA_023653785.1 Ophioderma brevispina
GAAAGAGCCATCACATCTACCAGATACTTCAACAGAATAGTTATCTGTATCTGTATTGTTATATAATTCTGATTTAGTTGAGAAAATTTTAGAGAAAACAATGAGCAGTCTTCGAAAGCGCATGAGCGATACAAATGAAATGTGATTTGTTTACTCGCAAGCGATACACAATCGGTTACGTCACCACCTCACAGATCCCAAGTCAATAATATTGCCTTTCGCTGAAGTGGTGTAGCTTGAAAGACGATTTTCATTTTGGTCTCTTGGTAACCAAACTCTGAGAGTAGCATAAATATGACACCGCTACATAAAATCGCGATAAATAAGCTTCCATTGTATATAGCTTAATATAGAATGCCGTCCGAGCAATGAGGATCACTTTTAAAAACGTTCCAGGTTTAAATAACTTAAAAAGCGTTTAATATTCAGCTTACCCACTTTTTTTTACCAAAAATTTCCTCGTCTTGCCGTCCACACATGTCCGATAACCGTCATACACCTCCATTTTCCCCTTTAAACACAACAGACCCACCCTGACACGAGATGCCATCACAAAATTTGTTCTCTGAAACAGTTGTAATTCATAACTATCGTTCAATTGAACGGTCCATATTAATCAATGCTTTCAATATTTTGATGTAGTGTCCCTTTTGACAAGATGATTAATATTTATTGATCAATTTAAACTAATGAAAAAGCCTTAGGTATATAAAGAGCTAACTTTGGAAGAAAATATAAAGAGGTAATGGGAGGGTCGTCTTTCCTTAACCATCGCAGCTCTTCTGAATGAATAACCGAAAATCTTGGCGCAACAGGTTTTATTTGGAGAAGAGCTGTGTCAACGTAGTCTCGCACTGATACATCGGCGGTCCTTATTCAGTCGTGTTCTTATTTCATACTTCTCCAAAATGATCGGAAGATTAACTGTCAAGCTATCATGAGCTGTGACCTGAATTCGGGGCTTCCAAGTCTCACTAGTCAAATAGTCTAAGAATTAATATTTCGTCCCCTTCCTATTGTTAGGAAAACAACACCAAATAGTCAGGTAAGAATTATGTCAAGATCCCATTCAAAACAAACCCAGCATGGGTGGATGATGTCACTATCCACATGGAATCTGCAGTAATGGTTTTGAGGATAACGTACTATTTCAGATGGATGGAAACCTCTCCAAGCGGATATGGGCATCAACTGAACACGAATTCGTAAATCTAGCAAACTTTTGAGGATACCAGAAGCATTCAGGTTGTACAATGGTTGAAATACCGGTGTTATTTCAAATGATTTTTTATCCCAGGCAGACGAATCCTGCGATGAAATGAGTTTCTTGGATATTTCGTCTGAACCCTAATTTGATTATGGCTGACAGAGTAAGCTTTTAAGTTTCACCTATTTATACTCCAAACACTCGAGGCCGTACTTAAGAGTACCAAAATTGAAAATGCGACTTTACCATGTAATCGTGCTTTTTTGAGGTAAAATGTTTGTTCGAAATTTTATTTTCTGACGCAGATTTTCTGCCATATTTTGATGATTTTTGAGGGCAGTTCTAGTTTGGGGAGAGGAATGCTCAAAAATCCAACTTTAGACGTCATCGTTGGCTTAACATTTTATCCTTAACGAAAAAATTTTTATTATACGTTAATAATTGTGTCTTTTATTCCCAAACCGTCGGGCTTGGCGACAACTCCTTGTAAAGGGTATTTTTTTAATATTGGATGAGACGAGGTGGCCATAACAAAACACCCATGACCGACCAATATTAATTTTAAAAAAAAAAAAACGGTTTCTTGGTTCCGCAGTCTGTATTAATTGCTGTATCTTTTTGACTCACTTGCTTTGGCTTTGCCCCATCGTCCAATACTGTTGTTGTTGTTTGTGATAAATTAACACCATTTTTTTTTCATCATCGACCCCTGAAAGTCAATAAGTTTGGTGCGGACCATTTCATCTGTAAAGGCAATACAAGTTTGGTCGTGATGATTGGGCAATCCGCAAAAGGTGTCGTTGTTTCTCAAAAGCGGAAAAAAGTTGTGCGTTCCTTATGGTAGTAGGGGGTTCCTGTCGCATGAATTTTTTTATGCAGTAAGGGAGGACCGACGCTCTCCGATGGCCGGTTTGGAAATTTGAAAATTCCATAGCTCCAGCTACTGGTGGACAAATCATCAGGGAGGGAACCGTCTTTTGCAGGAGTTATAGGTAGTAGCAAATGTTTTGTAAGGTTTTACTCCAACACTCAATTGATTCAACATTGTAATGTGTAAATTTTTTTTCCAAACTAATCGTTTTTGTGTCATTCAATCTTGACCCATTTGGGAAATTTCCGATAAAGAACCCACTAAATTTATGGATATGAAATGATTCTCCAGATAGGGTCCTTGAAAAAGAAAAATCAAACAGCCGTAAAGCTGTAGCATGACGGGCCAACAACACAAAAAACTAACAAGGCCTAGTCTTCCTAGGAGTTCAATGTAAGACTCTTTGCTGCACAAAGTTGAGTCAGTCTTTCTTTACGGGTGTGTGAAGCTGGGCGTGACACCAAACCTTGCCAAAGAACTGGATGGCTCTTATTTTGTTAACATGCATGCTTAGGGACTGTACTAAACGTCAAGGAACAGCGGATTGCCAAAACCAGGGCTGTATGGGAGCTGCCACGACGGAGCAAATAAGGTCCGGAACGGAATCATGAAATTTGCTAGGCAGTAGAGTAGGCATTCCACTGGAATCTAATGCATGGACTTAGGAAGACGGTAGACCAAAATTGAAATTCTTTGATATCATTAAGGAGATTAAGAAGGACACGGGACTAAAGGCAGCAATGCAAGCCAGGCGCCTAAGAAGAGCTATCACAGTTAGCTGACACCACCCGAAATAAGTCAGATAAGTTCAGAACTTATATCGCTTTTGTCGTCAATTTTGACCCATTAATGAAAAATTTCGATTGGGATCTCACTAAATTTAATGTGATTGACAATTTTGCAAACACGTCCTTTACTTCTTTTACTTACCACATAAGTTTATCTGACGGGTCGGCCACAGTGGAAAAATGTATCGCACACTTGGTGTAAATGAAGACATAATACCAGGAACGTCTCTACACATAAAAACCCATCATCGCAGGAATGTGTATGGGCATTCAAGGGTAACCAATTGGCTCAAGAAAAATTATATAATAAAACTGGTTATTTCATCTCGTATCGTAGCCGGTATAGGTCTAAATTGCAGAGAAATGACAAAAACAGAAACAATGCAACGGCAAGGCAGCGCTTAATCAGCGTCATGTTGCAACATCCAAACAAAAACTAAGCAAAACACAAAAGACACCCAAATGGGAAGTGAGAGTTTTCATGGTTCCTTTGCCTATATCAAAAGTAACCATGAAGAGAGTGGTAATTCTGAGTTAACCAATCTCACTTAATTAAAATCCAGAATCTGAGTACTTGAACAAATCCAGCAAGTGACCCCCACCGAGATTTTGAACCCGGGACCCTTGGTCCAAAGGCAAGCTCCCCTAAACATTAGACCACGCCACTCTCGATTCCGGCGCACTAATTTGCTACGCCATTAAGGGAAGAAGAAGAAGAAGAAAAAACATGTCATAACATCATTATTTGACATAATACTATGTCTATTTGTTGTTCAGGACGGCTGGTAAATATGGAAAATTTAAAATCTTGCCCGGTTGTAAACAAATTATTTTAGTCCTTTCAAGGCGTTGCGCTTTTATGTCCTACTGTCCCTGTACACGATGTGGGGAGTCTCTTGCACATCGCCCTTTCCGCAATTATTTTGTGTTTTGGTGTCCTGATTTTCCGGGATAAATCTACTTAACTTTCTATCTAGACAACTTATTGCGCAATAATAACTAGTTAGCGCCGTGCAAATGCACTACGGTCAAACAAATCGTCATGTGAGTGCACAAAGTCGTATCGCCATTTTCATGATTTACGGCGAAGCATTTTTTGTGTTCATTCTTTTGTGAATTTTAAATGGAAAAATTCGTACATACGATAAAATGTATTTTTTAAATACTATAAATATTTCATGTCCCACTTAGTCGCAATTAGAAGTTAATTGGCTAATTAAATGGCGTATATCTACACACAGGATTTCCCGTGTCGTGACAACAAATTCGTATCTACCACTTACGACTTGTGCAACGACATGGGAAATTCAATTTGCAACAAAGTCGTATCTTACACCTAATTAGGCCTAATTAGCCTAATAACTTGCCCAATAAATGAGCCTTATTACTTGGAAATATATGTTAAAATATGCGTAGCATTTACTTTTGGAAATAAATTAAGTATTAGAGGTAAGATTGATGAATGGAAAAAAGGTTCCGGTCGTCCGATAAACCTCGTAAATAATTTTTGATATGTTTTAAGGTTTTTGTGCCGAAATTAGCTAAATTTGATAAAAAAATGCAATTGCTCTTTTCACAAATATTGGGGAGTATTTTTTACTATTAGCACTTTTTAAACACCATCGTTACAAGAAACAAAAGTCGTATCTAATACTAGTTTTCCGTGTCGTGACAAACAAAGTCGTATCTACCAGTTTACGACTTTGGTGCACAACACGGGAAATTACAATTTGAGTGCCAAAAAAGTCGTATATACACCCAACATAGGCCTATTTAGCTCATAAAATCGCAATAATGGAGACTGCACCCTGAAATGTTATTTCAAATTAAGCAGTAAAATGAAACTTTTTTCATCTTCTATAAATAACTCAATTTCACCAAAAATGTCAGTTACGACGTTGTTGCACTCACATGACGAAATGTGAGCTATGTCTGGCGGACATTTGTTTTATGTTACTGTCGGTTAGTCGTCTGGTGGTTTTAAAGGAAAGGGGTTCACAATAATGTTGACAGTAGCGTTGACATATAATGTTGGCACGAACAAACAATAGTAGGTTCAATCCCACATATGTTGACAACGTAAATTTGACACATTATGCTTGCCACACAAACTATACCTATTGCGCAAACGCGAACGCCTGTGGCTTCCGCTCGGCCGAGGATTTGCCCTCGACACGCGCTCCGGTGATCCTGTTTGAGGCGTCTTTGACAAAGACTACAATTATTTTGAAATTTCGTTCTCGTTTTGTTTGGTCTCGGGGCCAGTATCACGTAGCGGCACACCTTGCAAATTTTGGTTTGTAATGTCACTGATTGAATTATTTATTGTAAAATGCCAATTCCTTGATATTTCTGATAATAATAACTTATTTGATGTTTATGGGTTAGTAAAATTCAAATGTTATTGAACAAAACCAATCGTTAAATCAGTCATTTGTTATATTAAAATCATTTTGGAATGGTCTGAAAGCGCATCAAGTTTACAACATTTTCTGGAGTCCTGTGTGTTTCAGTTACTCGGCTGGTAACAGTCAAGCTAGAACAAGGAAACTGATGCTTTTTGACAAAAAAATCATGTGGTTCATATAGGGATGGTCAACTTGTGTTTAAAAATGAATGTTAACAAACTTTGTTTTTTCCTAAACAAATCAATAATATTAAGCACATCCCCTTGAAATTTTGCCTTGTTACAAAACCAATATTGATATGACACTCTTGTTTAGGACTTCACCGGTAGTTTTTTTTCAAAATATATAGAAGAATTTACCTCTGATTGCTAAAATATGTAATCAGAAATATTCTTTTAATTAAAACACTTAACCCGGACTTTGGGCTGCTTCTAGCCCAGATTCGCTTCAGCGGTTTCATTGTTCTAGCGCAGTGAAGTTGAACCATTGTTGAAAGCTAGCGAGACATAAATTCTGATCGGAGCCTGCTCTAGATTTCTAGCCATAATGTCTCGTCTCGAGGCCGTTTTTCAATGAAACTGCAACCCGATATCAGGTGGTCTGTCCACACAAGTTTGCCGACGGGAGGTCAGTAATTGCCAAAGTCCCTGGTGTGTGAGGCCCATGAAATTGACTAGCACGGGCCCCGGTTAGGGGTTATCCTTTAACAGGTTGTCGTGAATAGAAATGCAAACTTACTATTATTTTTATTATTGTTATTTATGATAAACTGTTGAAGGAATGCAGAGACGCCTGATGAATATTTCCGCGTTATGCGCAAGTAATACGCGAGATTTGATATCAAAATAACACTAGGAGTGGGTCGTTCAGACCCGCTATTTTGAACTGGGGAGGAGAGGGTCCTCAGCGCATTATGCGGCCTTCTCATAAAATAAAACTTCTTACGCTTAAATGACTTCATTGGCCGGTTTGTTCCTTTACTTTGGTTAAATTCAAAATATCTTACCAATCGTTTCATTGACAGCAATCTCCAAGAGAAAACCATTGTCGATTATCTCGTGTCTGTAGAATCCAACTTGCTCAACCCATGAAAACATCACCCACATGGTTGCACCGAAAGGACCGCTTTGCTTCAGTGGTATATAAATGCCTCGCGGATGATTGTTTTGAATTGGTGTACCTGCCTGACCAGCTACAGCGTATATTACGTCGAATGAGGGAACAAAACCTGATCCAATTCCAAGCGAGTCTTCATACGATATATTCATGTGATGTAATTTTATACTGAAATACCCTCTTGCATCGGAATCAAAACGTCGTATACACGAACCTAAATAAATGTAAACAGTTGTATGTTTCGTTCAAACTTTGTATATTTGTTTGTTGTTATACATTGCAACCTTTATTGGTGTTCCATTGTGGTTAAAAACGAGCAGCGGGGCCAGGTTTTGTAAGCAGCATCAACATCATTAGCACAGGGTGTGCATAATTTTAGTTAGTGTTTGATTGAATTCAGAACAATGGGTGGTACAAGTGGTGGTACAACCATTATTCACCCCATGTATGGCAAGATTCCTTTAAAAAAACCGGGAAGAAGGCGGTCTTTCACTAAATGGCATCAATATGTATACCTTTTATTGCAACTTAAAAAGGGAGATTGTCGTTATATGGGTATTCTGTTGGCAATATGATCGCAATGCCCGGGAAGAAGGGTATCAAAATTACGAGAAAACGAACTAGGCCATGAGGCCTTAAGCAACCGATGCTCGGATAAGGAGCACGGTGGCGAACACCATAGGAAGTACATAATTCTTCCGAAATAATGCTTTCCTAAAATTATAAAACAGTCTACGTGGTCTCACGGCTAGTATGTGCACGTTCTCGAGAAAATGAATTTACATGCAGCTCAATTTATGTACTGACATCAGTGACACCGGAGTACCACCATGATTCATTGACTAGCAGCAAATAATGGGGGGCTATTGATAAGTAAAATCCGCTCGGTATGTAAAAGACCAAAACACTTCAGAGATTCTTTTTCATCTGGAACTGCGCGCAATGGTTATTATCATGCAATGAAATATTGCAGGTGTTATACCACACCCCGATTTGATTAAGCTATTTCCTTGACGTGGAACACAATTACCTGTCATTTGCACGAATAAATAAATATCAGGAGGAATGTGGGCCCCACAGGGTGGAAATGGAGTACGACTTTTCTCTTGATCGATTTTTGTTAATGATGACCTAAGCTAGTAATTTCTGGAGGGTGTGCAAAATCCGTGCAGTGGCATTTTATAGAATCCAATATGACGCTATTCACTTCATCAATTCAATCGTCATTAATTTTATGCAAGAGCTCCAGGTTTTAAGCACGAGGAATCTTTTGGACCGGATATTGACCGTAGTTAAATCATACAACAACCATCAACCCAACATTGGCACCCTAAAAACCCAATACGCCTATTGAAATCATTATAGTGACCCAAATTCATCAAGTATTTGTGATAGAGGCATTAATCTGGGCTCGATACCCAGTAAAACTCATATCTGACATTTCAAGTGTGTTAGCAGCTTGTCAATCAGGAATTGGGAAAGCCAATGTGGCTGCCTTTTAAGATCTTTAAAAACCTATTGAATGAATTGTCATAATTCATAAATATACTGGCTCCGTCCATTTGAATTTTAAGATTTTGTCAAAACAAATATACCCGATACGAGTTTTAATGCTCAAAGGCCTCATACATCTCATTACTTTAATTTAAACTAATAATCAAACATTTGGGTTTTTAAACTAATTACCATACAGAGATCGTAATTTATAGTTTTTTAAAGAAGGTTAAAAAGGCAGCTACATTGGCCCCACATCTAAACATTTTTGCATGTTAAAGAAAAAGAAAATTCAGATAGAAGGTCAAATGTTCACAAAATACTTATCCCATACCTTAATTTAAACTTCTAACATCCTTAGTTGATTTTGTAATGTTTGTTTGATTGTAGGTAACTACAGATAATACACTATAATGTAGGTTGTTTTACTATTTGTAAAGGCGTGCTGTGTAGTTGGCTGGCATCTGAAATTTTGAGGAAAATGTCACGCATGTACAGGGGGGAAAGTGGTCAAATAAGAGGGTTTCTCTCTTTAGTGATCAAAATACATGTATTCATAGAGTTGGAAAGAAAAGCATGCATATAGACCCTGGAATCAAGCCTCTCTAAACTGCAAAAGTAGCAGAACACTTGACTTCTCCGGATTGCAGTTGGAAATGTATTCTAGAGGTGTTAAAGTAAACACTTGCAGAGTGTGATTGCAGCTGGTAATAGATTTTGAACACCTGCACAACATATTTTAGGTGTTCAGGTGTTTGGGGACAAACGAAAAATTATAAAAAATCAAAAGTTGTTATAATGTTAATTATTATTATGCCCCCTTTTACGGTTACTCATAGTGCTATCAACACACGAATAAGAAAAGTACCCTAAAAGAACGCATTTTGGCTTTCATGCATAATTCAATCAGAAATATCTCAATTTGTTCTTTTAACTGATACTAATATGTAATCGCCGGCGTTGACGGTTGAGTCTTTTGTTAGGTTTTAATCAACAGGTCAGAATGATCATTTTGTAAAGCAATAACCCGAATGGGAAAACAACCACTGTCCCAATTTTACGGCATATTTAGTTATGTGATGGTTTTTTAATGGTCCAAAAAAATCATTTCTACGACATGGTTGAGATTTTTTAGCTCGTAATATTGATCAACCGCAAGGGCCAAAATTAAACAAGGCAAGCCTATGCACTCAGACCCTTGAAGATCATGTGTATACACACAATTCTAAAACCTACAAAACGCCTTATGAGTAGCCCCAGAGGAAATCTCGTGGAATGAATACTTAACAATTTCCAAAGATAGAGGACAAATATCAAATTGCATATCAAAAAAAAATCAGGGTATTTTAAAGTTGATTAGAACATGTATGTGGTAAATTTAGGTTCATCAGAATGGGACAATAATTCAAAGAACATTATTAGTTGATTGATTTTTTATTCAATTATCTATGTTTGGCTATCTAATGTATAGCCCTAAGAAATATACTTAACAATATTAAGATGGAGTTAAAAATCATAAAAAACAATTTAGCGCTTATAAATGTTTACATAATCTAGAAAACATCAACACCCTGGACCTAAAAACTCTTTTTTATATATTCACAATCGAAACCTATATAAATTCACAGGGAAAATAATTAAAAAATGCACAAAGTCCACGTTTTATAAATTGGTTCCATTTTAGTTGATTTGATAAATTTTACGCCAAAATCTATGAATGCTAGCAGTCTATTACCATGTGGGATACTAAACGCATAATCTTTTGACCTACTGTGCAAAAGAAGACATATGTCAGAGTAGGACAAATGATCATTTCGTTATTCACACATTTTAATTGATTTTGATTCAGTTTTTGGATGAATTTGGTCACATTCCACTCTGACTCAGAATCTGTAATAGGAGGAATTGTGGACACAGGGTGGAAATGGAGTACAGACTTTTTCTATCGATCATTTTGTTTTATGATGGCAACTAAGCAAGAATTCTGGAGGGTGTGGTAAAAATTCGTGCCAGTGGCAGTTTCTAATTCTAATTTTCCTCAAATTCATTCAAGTGGCCATTCATTTTATGCTCTAGATACAGGTTTTAAAGGCACGAGGATCTTGGACGGGTATGACGTGATTTGATCAAAATTACCTCAAATCCAATATTGCCACCCCAACAACCCAATATGCCCTGAAATCATTCAGTTGAACCATTAACTCAACAAGTATTTGTGATAGACGCGTGATTCTGGGGCTCTATACCCAGTAAAAAAAACTCATATGTGAATTCAAGGTGTAACAAGCTTACCAATTAAGATCTTTTAAAAACCTACAAATTGTCATATCTTCATATATATTGCCGTCATTTGATTTTACAGTCTATTGTCAAAACAAATTATACCAGATACGAGTTATTAATGTCAAATGACAGACATTTCATACGTTAAGTTGAAAAGGGACTAATAACATGGTGGGGTGTTTGAACTAAATACAATGCAATGTAATCGTAATTTATAGGTTTTGATGATGGTAAAAAGGCAGCCGACATTGGTCCACATTTAACATTTTTGAATGTTAATGGAACAAAAATTGCAGATAAGAATGTAAACTGGTCAAATACTTATCCCAACCCAATTACACCTGTTTAATAATAATTAGTGATGTAACTAATATAATGTAGGTTTTCACTAATTGTAAAGGCGGCCGTATGGCTGCACAATCTGGAATTGTGAAAAAGTCCATACAAAAGAAATGCCAAATAAGGGTTTTAGTGATCAGACTATATGTATCTACAAGTGTAAGCATAAAGCTGCATATGGACACTGGAATCAAGCCTCTAAACTGAAAAAATGTGCAGAACAATTGACGTGTCCGGATGCGTTGGGAATGCATTCTAGAGGTGTTGTTAAAGTACATTGAGAGTGTGATGATTGGAAAGATTTTGAACATCTGCAGAACATGTTTATGTGTTAGTAGGTATTCATGTAGCATAAATAGATATAATGGAGGAGTTAAGATCATTTTAATGATTCGGAGCGCATATTTGACTTTGTGAGCAGCAGATTGGATTTTTGAAAATGTAAGATAAAATTACATACCAACACACAAGGGGGCAAATAAGAAAGCTATATACAAGGGGCACGCTCGCACTGATCGCTTAACAAAATCACCCTTTTCTACCGAAAGTGAGCAAGTGTTGTTCCGATGTTGCCACTATGCTTTGGAAGTAACTTCCGTTGAACTCTAATGATACTTAAAAACCTGATGAATCTGGATCGTGAGGAACTTCGATAAAGTACTCTAATCATTGTAGTGGTCGACGAGGGACTGTCAAGTTTACAAGATTTAAGCAAACGACAAAATTCCAATAGACAACGTAGGACCATCTGAGCAGTACGCGAACAACATCCACGTCGATATCAAAGGCCTAACTCGCGCGGACACCACGCGATCGCGAGTACGATGGGTCTCACAGCGTCGCTCACCAAATATAGCGGTGCTTTAACTTGGACTATTAAATCACAACCAAGCAACTGCCAGATACGAAAAAGAGTTAGATGTCACGTCTGATCTCGCTGGTCAACGGAACGTACTGTCCAATGATGGACGAATGAACATCGCAACGATAGGTGTGCCGATACATTAAAGACCATATCAATAAAAATCAAGATAGTAACGGCCAACAAAAGTAGCCTATCTCACTGTTAATGGTTTAATTTGCAATAAGCCATGTAATGTGTTAAGAGGTTATGACTGTGGATATTAATGGACCGTGAATATGTAAAGATGGTGCACATGACTCTATAAATCATAAGCCTTTGCATTGTAATTTTTGATGACGCAATCATGGTTCTCATTATAATACATGTGCTACTATGTTTGGGGAACCATCACACACCTGCTGATAAAAAGCGTGCAAGATGCAAGGTTTCAAGAGGGGGCGCTAATGGAATACTGATGGGGCAAACACATTAAAATAAGGATTTAATATGTCAAAAAAACAATGATGATATCGTGCCCCAGTAATGATAGTGACACTGTATTATTGATAATAGTGATAAACACTTTTGTATCTAACGATGTCTTTGGCGAATACGTCTAATACTGTTGCCTCTCAAATACGCCTACATCAAAAAAGGAATTACTCTTGCCCATTTAAATTGTTGTTACTCTGCCCGGAAAGTTTGATGAGATTAGGTGTATCATGCAAAATAATTCTATTAAGGTGTGGCTTTTTCTGAGACAAGATTAGGTCCCAAATTCGAATAAGATGCTATTACTATTGAGACTTTACCTGTACAGACTCTGACGCATACAAATGGCGATGGGTTGCAGGGTATGTAATATGTAGTATTAACAACAAAATAGACATTATCTCATTCCTGAATCTGAATAATTGCAATGAAGCTAAAGCACTCCAAAACAAAACCTATGATTGTCATTGTGTGGTATAGGACACACCAGACTCAACCACCGATAAACTTGATTCATTTTAGAAAGTGTTGAGCAGGGGACTAGAGGTAAGGATTTTGAGTACTTGGTGACCTCAATTGTGATTTGTTATCCTCTACACCATTGTTGTTATCAAAAAAGTTAAGCGATATCGGATAATAGCTTTAATTAGACAAACTCATACAGAAGCAACAAGAATAACCGAGGATACTGAATCTATGCTTGACAACATCTAGTTCAGGTAAAGATAAAGTAAACAGAAAAAAAGGGCGTTGTCCATACGGTATCAGTGAGCATCGATACTTTAATATGTTAACCTGGGCAAAACAAAGAAAGTTCTACTAAGGATCACAAGTTAAAAAATGTCGCTCCTTCAAAAAGTTTATGAAATGATTTCCTTAATGATATTCGTAAGTACTGGAAAATGTCAAACTGATGATGATGTTAACAATGTGTTGATGATTGAAGAGATGTTTGTTACCATAGCTGATACGTAGGCACCTGTGAAAACAAAGCGCGTTAGGAAAAACCAAATCGCCGTGGCTTTCAAATGACATCATTGCCATGATGCGCAGGCGGCGACATTTAAAGATGAATGTTAACAAACTTTGTTTTTTCCTAAACAAATCATAATATTAAGAACATCCCCTTGAAATTTGGGGCTTGTTACAAAAACCAATATTGATATGACACTCTGTTTAGGGACTTCACCCGGTTAGTTTTTCAAAATATATGAAGAAATTCTGATTGCTAAAATATGTAATCAGAAAATATTCTTTTAATTTTCTAAAACACTTAACCCGGAATTTGGGCTGCTTCTAGGCCAGATTCGCTTCAGCGGTTTCAATTGTTCTAGCGCAGTGAAGGTTGAATTCATTGTTGAAAGCGCGCGAGACCTAAATTCTGTGATCGGAGCCCGTCAGATTGCTAGCCATAAATTGTCTCGTCTCGAGGCGTTTTTCAATGAAACTGCAACCCGATATAAGCTCATGTGCCCACACTTGTTTGCCGTTGGGAGGTCAGTAATTGCCCAAAGTACCTGGTGTGTGAGGCCCATGATGAAATTGACTAGCACGAGGCCCCGGTTAGGGGGTTATCCTTGAACAGGTTTCGTAATAGCAAATGCAAACTTACTATATTTTTATTATTGTTATTTATGATAAACTGTGGAAGGAATGCAGCAGAGACGCTGAATGAATAATTTCCGCGTTATGCGCAAGTAATACGCGGAGATTTGATATCAAAATAAATAGGGTGTGGGTCGTTCAGACCCGCTATTTTGAACTGGGGAGGAGAGGGTCCTCAGTGCATTTATGCGGCCTTCTCATAAAATAAAACTTCTTACGCTTAAATGACGCCCTCCTCGGCCGGTTTGTTCCTTACCCTTTGGTTAAATTCAAATATCTTACCAATCGTTTCATTGACAGCCAATCTCCAAGAGAAAAAACAATTGTCGATTACTCGTGTCTGTAGAATCCAACTTGTCAACCCATGAGAAAACATCACCCACATGGTTGCCCGAAAGGAACCGCTTTGCTTCAGTGGTATTATAAATGCTCGCGGATGATTTTTTGAATGGTTGTATGTACTGCCTGACCCAGCTACAGCGTATATTAGTCGACATGAGGGAACAAAACCTGATCCAATTCCAAGCGAGTCTTCATACGATAATCATGTGATGTAATTTATACGGAAATACCCTCTTGCATCGGAATCAAAACGTCGTATACACAAACCTAATAAATGTAAACAGTGTATGTTTCGTTCAAGCTTTGTATATTTGTTTTGTTGTTTATCATTGCAACCTTTATTGTGTTCCATTGTGGTTTTTAAAAAACGGGAGCAGCGGGCAGTAGCAGAATCAACATTATTAGCAAAGGGTGTTGCATAATTTTAGTGTGTGATGAATCAGAACATTGGGGTGGACAAGGGGGTACAACCATATTCACCCCATGTATGGTAAGATCCCTTTAAAAAAAACCGGGAAGAATGCGGGTCTTTCACTAAATGGCCAATCAATATGGTTATACCTTTTCATTGCAACTTTTAAAAAGGGAGAAAGTTTCTTATAATGGGGGGTATTCTGTTGGCAATATGATCGCAATGGGGCAAAGAAAGGGTATCAAAATTTTTAACGGAAGAAAACGAACTAGGCCATGAGGCCAAAGCGACAGATGCTCGGATAAGGAGCAAGGTGGCGCACCCTAGGAAGTACATAAGTTCTTCCGACATAACTTCCTGAACTATTGAATAGAAATCAGTTCTAGTGTGTTATCAACCCGTCTAGCATTGGCACATTCTCGAGAAAATGAAATTAAATGTCCATCTCAATTATGTCTGAATAGCACGTGACTACGGATGTACATTTCAGATTCATTGACTCCAGCAAATAATGGGGGCTAGTTCATAAGTAAATCCGCTCGTATGTAGAAGACCAAAACACTATTCATAAGTAAATCCGCCTCGGATGTCGAAGACCCAAACAATTCAAGAGAGTCCTTTTTCATATGGAACTGCAGAGCCAATGTCATCTATCCAGGCAATGAAAAAATTGCAGGTGTTACACCATCGCCCCGATTTAGATTAAGTATTTTTTCTTGACGTGGAAACACACATTACCCTGGCCTTTTGCACGAATAAAATAAATAAAGTTTCTACTGTGTGTTCAATGTTCTTTGAAACTATATTTAATCCTTTCTTCGAAAGGGAAACGAAAGTGAACAAAGCTCCATGAGATAAGAAATAGTTTGGCAAAACTGTGATCCTAACATCTTTGCGCAGAACCAAACCCGTAACTTGCCTTGGGGACAAAGAAATTAAATAAATCAAGTTGTTATAATGTTATTATTATTATGCCCCCTGTTACGGTTACTCATTCGTGCTCTGCTATCAAACACGAATACTAAAATTACTCTCTAAAGACGCATTTGGCTGTACTGCATAATTACATGAGAAAAATATCTCCAATTTGTTTCTTTTAAACTGCATTAAATAATATGCTAATCGCGTGGGTTGAGTCTTTTGTTAGGTTTTAATCAACAGGCAGAATGATCATTTGTAAAGCAATAACCCGAAATGGGAAGGAAAAACAACCACTGTCCCAACTTTTACGGCATATTCAGTTCAGTTATGGTTTGTAATGTCCAAAAAGTCTTTCTCCGACATGGTTGAATTTGGTAGCTCTTAATATTGATCAAACCCCAGGTCAAACATTAAACAAGAGCAGCCGACGCTCAACCCTTGATAGATCATGTGTATAACACATAATAACCAAATATACAACACGTATGGTAGCCCAGAGTAAATCTCGTGGACTGATTTACTTAACAATTTCCAAATATAGAGGGACAAATATCAACTTCCATATAAAAACAAAAATTCAGGGTATTAAGTGATTATAACATGTATGTAGTAAGTTAGTTCATCAGAATGTGGACTAATAATTTCAAAGAATATTAAGTTGATTGATTTTTAGTCAAATCTATGGTTTGGCTTTCTAATGTATAGCCCTAAGAAAATAACGAACCAATATTAAGATGTCGTTTAAAAATCATAAAAAAGTAATTTAGCCGATTATAAATGTACATTATCTAGAAAAAATCAACACCCTGGCCTAATAAACTATTTTTATATATTCAATCGAAACCTATATAAATTCAAAGGGTAAATAATTAAAAATATGCACAAAGTCACAAGCTTTTTATAAAATTGGTTTTCCATTTTTAGTGATTTTGAGAAATTTCTACTCCAAAATCTATGAATGGCGAGCAGTCTATTTTACATGTGCATATAAAGACATATATCTTTTGACCTGACTGTGCAAAAAGAAAGGACATAATTGTCAGCGTAGGACAAAGTGCACATTTCGTTATTTCAACCATTTAATTGAGTTTGACATTTTGGATGAATTTGGTCACATTCTCTCTGACTCGACATCTGTACTAGGAGGAATTGGGGACACAGAGTGGAAAAGGAAGTACAGACTTTTTCTATCGATAGATTTGTTGGTCTCTCTATGAGGACTAAGCCAATGATTTCTGGAGGGTGTGTAAAAATTCGTGCAGTGGCATTTTTAATTTCTAATTTTATCTCAACTTCATTTCAAGTGGCCTAATTTGTATCTTAGATCCAGGTTTTAAAGCCCGAGGAATCTTTTGGACCTGTTATTGACGTGAATTGATCACAACATTACCATCAAATCCAATATGCCAACCCAAAACCCAATCTGCCCCTGAAAATCATTCAGTTGACCATTAACTCAACAAGTATTTGTGATTGACGGCGTGCGTGATTTGGGCTCTATACCCAGTAAAAAACTCATGATGGGACATTTCAAGTGTGCTACAAGTCTTACCCAATATAAGCATTTTAACCTTAAACAAGATTGTAAGATATTCATAATATATTTGCCGCCGTCTATTTTGAATTTTAAGCATCATTGTAAAACAAATATACCAGATACGGTTATTAATGTCAAAGACATTAACATTTCATACTTTAATTTAACCCTTAATTCATTTGGGTGGTTTACTAAAACAATGCGATGTATCGTAATTTTAGTTTTGATGTGATGGTAAAAAGGCAGCCGCATTGGTCCCCATTTTTAACATTTTTTGCATGTTAAGGAACCCCCCCCCCCCCCCGAAAACTTGCAGATAAAGATGTCAAATGGTCAAATACTTATCCCACACCTTTACTTTAACCGGTTTAAAAGAATTAGTTGAGGTAACTACATATCAAGTAGGTTTTTAACTATTTTTAAAGGGGCATGTATTGGCGACATCTGGAATTTTGAAAAAGTCCATTACAAAGAAATGCCAAATAAGGGTTTCTAAGTGATCAAATCATATATTATATCTCACAAGTGTAAAGTATATAGAATGCATATAGACACTGGAATCAAACCTCTAAACTGCAAAAATGTGCAGAACACTTGTCCGGATGCGTTGGAATGCATTCTAGAGGTGTTAAAGTAACCACTGCAGAGTGTGATCAATTGTGACAGATTTTGAACAGGTCTGCAGAAACATGTTGTATGTGTTCAGTAGGTATTATGTAGCATAAATAGGGATAATGGAGGAGTTAAGATCATTTTGAAGATTCCGAGCGCATATTTGACTTTGTGAGCAGCCATATTGGATTGTGTGGCCAATGTTAATGATAAATTACATTACCAACACACAATGGGCAAATAAGAAAGTATATCAAGGGGCACGCTCGCACTGATCGCTTAACAACATCACCCTTTTTTTTACCGAAAGATGACACATTAAAAGTGTTTGTTCCGCATGTTGCACTATGCTTTGGAGAGTAACTTCCGGAACTCTAATGATACTTTAAAAAACCTGACTGAATATGGATAGTGAGTAACTCGATAAAGAGCTCTAATCATTTAGTTGTCATATAGACTGTCAAAGTTGCTGAATTCAACTCCATTTGGTGGACTTGTATTTTTGTATCCTGTACCTATACTAGAGAACACCACCAACAACTTCACTCGGACAAGGGTGATATAAAACATTCTACTTAGTCAAAATGGTGAGGCCGATTCAGCGAGAGGACTGTAAGAAAATCGAACCCGACCCTTGTGTCAATTAGACAGGAGACATCGTTCTTTGTCAACATTGCAATGATTTGCGATTCAACGAACAAATCATTGGCAATAAAGTTGTGAATACTTATTGGCCACTCCAAAACGCATAAAAGACGGATATCATCAAAGAATTCATTCAATCGTGTTTGACGCTTCATACTAGTTGAGACGGAACCACGTGCCCCATTAACGGCCAATAAGGATGAAACTTTAAAGTCTTATGTGCAAAGAAGAAAAAAAAAAATTTGTGTTTTGCAGGAACACTTCTGAACCATTATGCAAGTGTACCGTTTGTGCCAAGTTGTACCAGCTTACCTGCGCTAACCTAAAAAACAGCCTGCAAAATCCCTAAATGGATATGTAACAGATTGACCAAAGATATCACACCTAATGAAAAATTGCAAGTCACAGTTCACATCTTTGACAGCAAGGGAAGAGGAAATAAACGGCAAATAGGAAAAAATGTCAAAAACACAGCAGGTACTTATGAAAGAAAACAGACAATGGAGAAGGGCTCAGCAAAGCATTCTCGATAAACAAAACGTCTCCAAATGAAAATGCCTCCCTAAAGGTGAATAAATGAACTTAACAGTCCAGAGCACCAAACAAAAGTAAACATTCAGCCTCCCGATGATATCCAGCATTGCCCCAAGCTCTCATAATGGAAAGAGCGGATTACACCATATGGGTACCTTTCTCATTGTGATTCCATATTACGTGGGTCTTCACAAGAACACCTTTGAAAACGCTGAAAATAGCAATCAGTGGTGCCCCGATGTTAGATATATCAGAGAAATAAACGGCAAAACAACCTGAAGTCCTACAAAACATCGGGTAATTCCACGCAGGCACCAATGATATGACCACTAAGAGCCCCGTAATGAAATAATGGAGTCGCCTATGGAGGCTATCATAAACCTTACTCCAGTGGAGACCCCAATGACGGAAATCTTCAGATCAGCGATCGGTCCACGCGCGATAAGAACTACGACACAACGATTCAAGCTCCTGAATGAAGCATTGAAAGAACTTTGCAGTAGACGATGGATATACACTTGATCGACGTTGGCAAACATAGACTACAGAAATGGGAGTGGGGAACCATCACTACTATCAGAGGCTTCATTTGCTCAGCAAGGGTGGTAAGGTAAAGAATCACTTATCCGCGCCTATTCGGACTCCTGTAACGGACTTGAAGATATCCACTAAAACGCTGGAGTCAAGCGCTCAAAGGAACCAAACAAGATTTAAGCAAACGACCAAAATTCCATTAGACAACGTAGACATCTGAGCAGGTACGCGAACAACTCCACGTCGATATCAAAAGGGCATAACTTACGCGCGGACACCGCGATACGCGAGTCCGAAGGGTCTTCACAGCGTCGCTAACCACAAATATAGCGGTTGCTTTAACTGTGGACTATCAAATAACAACAAGCAACCTGAAGTACGAAAAACGAGTTAGATGTCACGCCCGCTCCGCTTTGGTCATAAGGAACGCTACTGTCCAATGATGGGACGAATGAACACTCGGCCACGATAGGTGCTGCCGAATCATTAAAGACAATATCAATAAAATCAAGATAGTAAAGGCCAACAAAAGTCGGCCTATCCTGACACTGTTAATGGTTTAATTTGCAATAATCCATTTTTCAATGTGGTTTAAAGGTTTATTGAATTCATTTGAATACCAGCTGATATTAAAGATGTGGAATATGACTCTCTAAATCATAACCCTTTGCATTGTAATTTTGATGACGCCATCAAATGTTTCTCATTATAATACATGTGCTACATGTTTGGGAACCATCACACACCTGCCGGATAAAAAGCGTGCAATAGGCAATGGTTCAAGAGGTGGCGATATATGAATACTGATGGGGTAAACAAACATTAAAAAGGATATTAATATTGTCAATAACAATTGATGATATCCGGGGGGGGGCCCCAGTAATGAATGACACTGTATTATTGATAATAGTGATAACACTTTTGTATCTAACGATGTCTTTGCCGAATTACAGTCTAATAATGTTGCTCTCAAATACGGCTACATTCAAAAAAGGTAATTACTCTTGCCCATTTAAATGTTGTTACTCTGCCGGAAAGTTTGATTGAGAATTAGGTGATCATGCAAAAATAATTCTATTAATGTGGGGGATGGGGCCTGTTTTTTTGAGACAAGCATTAGGTCCCATATTTAGAATAAGATGCTGTATTAATATTGATGACTAACCCTGTACAAATGACCGCAATACAAATGGCCGGTGGTGTTGCAGTGGATGGAATAATGTAGATATTAACCACAAAACAAAATAAGACATCCACCCGATCTCATTCCTGAATCACTTGAATTAATTGCAATGAATAAGCACTCCAAAACAAAACCTATGATTGTCATTGTGTGGTATAGGACACCAGACCAACACACCGATAAACTTGAGATTTTGAGGAAAGAAGAAAGTTGTTTGCAGCAGGTTGAGCTAGAGGATAAGGATTTTGTTGTACTTGGTGACCTCAATGTGATTTGTTATCCTCTACACCTTGTTGTTACACAAACAAGTTAAGCGATATCTGTAATAGCTTTAATTTAGAACAACTCATTACAGAAGCAACAAGAAAACCGAGGGATACTGAATCTTTGCTTGACCCACGTATATGTCGCATGATAAAGATAAAGTAAACAGTAGTGGCGTTGTCCGGTCTCAGTGATCATTCGAGTTAATTATGTTAACATGGGCAAAACAAAGAAGAAAGAAAGTTGGCTACTAATGATACAAGTATTAAAACATGTCGCTCCTTCAAAAAGTTGAATTAGATGATTCATTAATGATATCGTAAAGTGAAATTGGGAAAATTGTTCCAAACATGATGATGATGTTAAACAAATGGTTGATGATTTGAAAGAGAGTTTGTTAAATAGCTGATAAGTATGCACCTGTGAAAAACAAAGGCGCGTTAGGAAAACCAATGCACCGTGGCTTTCAAATGAACATCATTGCCATGATGCGCAGGGCGACAATTTAAAGAGAAGTGCCATCAAAAACCGGCTCTACATTCACATGACGTAATGCTTATCGAATTGCGACGAAACACAGTCACAGTGAAATATTCAAAAATAAGAGAAATTCATTAATGATGGTATAACTCAAAGTGGTACATAACTCCCGCGGCAAAGTTGGAAACACTCGTTATGTAGTACCTAGTAAACGTAAATGTACTCAAGTAAGTCTTATTAAGGTTGATGATAATTTGAAGCACTATCCAAAAGTACATTTCGCATCCCTTGACTGAGTATTTTGCCAATGTAGGTCCTAATCTTGTGACAAGAGTCCCGATACAAATAAGGATGCACAACCATTTAATGAAGTCCACATAAATCACGAATACAGTAATTCTAAGGATGCAAATGTAAGGAGCAAATTCAAGTTCAAACACGTAAGTCATGAGTGTGTCCTTGAACATATTATGCATTAAATGAAACAAGCCAAAGGGTGTTGATAACACTCTGCCAAGGTATTGAAAAAAGCTGGTGTCTCCATTGTTGATCCTATTACCCATATTATCACATTTTCTTTAAAAACTGGGATCTTTTTCATGATAGTGGAACGGGCTAGGATGAAGCCAATTTTACAACAGCCGGGGATCATGCCGATCCAAGTAATTATAGGCTATAGCCATACTTCCGGTTTTGTCGAAAATTTGTGAAAAGTTGTCTCTCACAATTCACGAGTTCCTCGATGATAAAATTTAAGCTACCCAATCCGGTTTTAGATACTTGCATAGCTACATTTCAACAGCTCTGCATAAAGGTCCACTGATGACTGGTATGGGCTTTTATAGATAGTGGATAATTTTGTGGGTCTGGTTGTTGGATCTAGAACAAGCTTTCGACACCGTCAATCATAACATTCTTGTAGATCAGCTTAAAGGTTATAATTTAGATGACAATTGTATTACATGGTTGAAGAATTACCTTGAAAATAGGACACATTGTACCCCAATATTAAAGGTTTCACGTCCAAAGAAGCCATCTGTCGTTGTCGGTATACCCGCAAGGACATCAACATTAGGTCCCCCTCTTATTTATCATGTATATTAAGGATCTACCAAAAATGTTTCAAAAGATACCACCGTAAGCATGTATGCGGATGATACTGCAATGTACACCATTTGGAACGACGTTGACGAACTTAATCGTAATCTAAATAAATGAATCTTTGTAAAGGTTAGCAAATGGATGCACGGAATCAAGTTGGCCTTAATTCAACCAAACTGAACTTCTTATTCTTGGTTCCAGACAAAAATTGACTAAATATAACGATACGGGACATCAATGTTAATTATTAAGGTACAAATCAACGCGTTGTGAATTCTTGCAAAACCTTAGTATTATAATTGATGAAAACCTTGCGTGGAACGACCATCTTCTGTCAGCCATATTGTCAAAAAAGCTAGGTCTTTAATTTCTATGCTTAACAAGCCAGGCATAGTCCCAGGCACACACCCAAAATGCTAGACAATAGCATTCTTTCCCCCCATTTGATTACTGTTGACACATATGGGGGACATGTAGAGTTAACTCCCAACAAAAGTATCAGAAGATGTGCCGAAACAGGGCTCTTCAAAAATTATTTTTATCGGGGGTTCAAGATATGCTCAAGTATGTTCCGGCTTTCTTTAAGTGCACTTAATGGAACAACTTGAAAGAAGGTGTTTAATTTCCATCTTGCCTAAACTATGTTCAGAATACATGAATATTCAAGCGCCCAAGACCTTTATCAAAGATTTCATGTTAAAGAGTCTGGCTATAATTTACGGCGATACAGGAATCTTATCATGCCGAAAAGAAGCCCAAAACCGAACTTAAAAAGAAATCGATTCATATAGGGCGCTTACTTATGCAATCTTCTTTTCTGGATTAACTTAAAATTTGCGTGCAATATATCTCAATTCAAGCGAAAGATCACACCGTTGAAATTGATGTCTGTTATGTCAACTCTGTTTTATGGAATTTTAGTTTTGTTATATTAGTCTGTACATATCATAATTCGTTTTATATTGTATAGTTATAACCAGTTGTGTATTTTATCTTTTTGTCCCCTAATCAGTATTTTAATATTTACCTTGTATATTCGAGTCAACTTTTTAAAATCCCCCAATCGTGTTATGATTTTGTTGTGTATCATCATTTACGGGTGACAAAAAACTTTAGGACATTATTGTGTTTTTAATATTTTAATGTTAACTTTATTGGTTCTCGAATATTTTGTGTTGTTTTCTTGTGTACCAATTACGGATTCAGGGGAAGAAACTTTGTTGATATGATTTATGATATCGAAATAAAGTTTGAAAGAGACTGAAATAAAAAACTTCCATCGTGCTTAAACACACCGGGGAACCGAGAATATGGTGTCGTCAGGATCTACTTAAGGGGGTATTTAGTGATTTTGGACACATGGTAGCAGCCAGATTGGATTTTAACATGCCACTGCACAACTTTTTGCACACCCTCCAAACATTATTGCCTTAGGTCTAATAAACTAAAATAGATAAAAGAACAAAGATGTGCCAATTTCCATCATTCAAGATGTGGGCCTAAACTTCCACCTGGCTATAAAGTTAAATGGCTGCACTATTTTCACTGATTAAAAGGCCAACACTTACATGACCAGGGCCATTTTCAACCTCAAAATCTTCCAGTCAATTAAGCCAACTAGCTGTCTTATCCATATATTAGACACCTTTGGGAAGTAAGGTATGTTTTTAACAATTTTTGGGCATTTTGACCTTATTTTGGTCATTTTGATCTAAAAAATGAAAAAAAAATATAAAGGTATTTATTGACGTTTCCTGAGAGTAACGGCAATGGTTCCTTTAAATGCTTTTGTGAAACGAAGGTATTGGGACTGTGGTATCCATTTTTGGACAATTTGGTGATCTTTTTGCGATTTTACCCCAAAATCTATAATCGGAACGGCTCTTCATTTTAGCCATGTTATAATACCTCCATGTTGTGATTTAAAGTTATTAATTTGATTTTCTCAATTTTATTTGAGCAAAAGATTCTATGGGAAAAATACTTTCGTTGTTATGATAAAAAAGAGCGCAGGGGATTTCCCCACGTGCTATGTGAGAGATTGGATCAGACCAGTTGTTGGTTTACTAGATCGATTGCACAAGAGGAGAAATGGGATTCCCCAAGATGAGTAAATTAGAAACTGAGTAAAATTGTTTAGATTGAGAATCAAAACAGATTGCAAGATAGGTAATTCACCATTAAGTTATAAATGTGAAATTTTTTTTAATAATTATATTCATGTAATTTTGTGAAATCTGATTGACAGTGCGAGGTTATGTTTTTATGCATGATGATGAGGGTAGATGATTATTGTTGTTAGAAAGGGGAATTAGCTGTGAGAAGTTAAATACTTGTGACTGAAAGCCGGGACTGAAAGACTCAGGGGCCAACAGTACTAACCAGGAAGCTATACATTATAGTTATAGCTAGTTTTAAGCTACAATCATTGAGATTTTGTGCCGTACATAGTGCCAAGATTTGTAATACATTGGATGCCGCCGGAGCTTGATAGCAAAGTGTCTGCTGTCGTCTTTAAGCCAGAAGAGCTTCAGTTTGGAATCAAAAAGGATTCAGTTTGTGGTCCTATATGAGGGCATTAGCGACAGATGTGAAACAAAGGTATTGGGACTGATGGGATCCATGTGTGGACAATTTTGATCTCGTTTGTGCGAATTTTACCCCAACAAGCTATAAAATCGTGATGCTTCCATTTTATCCACTGTTATAAGGACCCACCATTTGTGATTAAAGTATTAATTTGATTTTCTAAATTTTATTGAGAAAGATTTCTCACGGGGGAAAGTACTTTGTTTATGATTAATAAAAAAGATTCGGGAGCAGGGGATTCCCAAGTGCTAGGTTGAGAGATTGACGATCAGACCAGGTGTTGTTATTAATAAGATTGCACAAGAGGAGAAATGGGATTCCCCAAGATGTAAATTAGAAACTGAGTCAAATGTGTTTTTTTATGCTTTAAGATCAAAAACAGATTGCAAGATTCGGGGATTCCCCATAAGTGATAACTGTGAAATGATGCAAGTCAGATGATGTAATTTGTGAAATATGATTTGACAGTGCTAGGTTCTGTTTATGCATGATGATGAGGTCATGAGTATTGTTAGAGATAGTGGTATCTAGCTGTGAGAAGTTAAATACTTGTGATGGAAAGACTCAGGGGCCCAGCAGTAGTAACCAGGAAGCTATAACAGTATAGTTATAGCTAGGTTAATCTAAATAATTGAGATTTGTGCCTGTAAATAGTGCCAGGATTTATATACATTGGATGCAGCGGAGCTTGATGTAGCTAAAGATTCTGCTGTCGTCTTTATCGCAGAAGAGCGTCAGTTTTGGATCAAAAAGGGATTCCAGTCTGTAGTCCTAAGATGAGGACATTGGCGGACCAGACTGATGTGGTCTAGATACCTTGAATATTGCAGAAGAAAAGTAGTTGATCGTCGAGGGAAAACCTTGTGGTCTTGAACTGATAGACAAAATTACCTTCAAGTCTCAAATGATTCGCAGGAATTTAACATGGAATTTATGTGAACTGATGCGCTGTCATTTTGGAGTCTTCGCTGTAGGACATATCCTGCGTTAACTGCAACGCTTTCAACAAAGGACACTAGCAGATATTAATATAAAATTGGTTTGTGTAATTTTAATATATGTATATTGTTTTTGGAAATACCACATATTGAACCAAACCAAATTAAAAATCATTAAATCTGTGTTATATTATAAAATTCAGGTCACTTGTGCAGCAAATCTCATTATTTGTTTGAAAGGTTATTGCGGACTCTTTTTACGCCTACGGCGTCATAACACCACTTAAATATGACTCCTTCTAAAGGTGAGAGTGGAAATGTTCTAATCGATTCTTTTAAGAAAGGAATGTACTTATAACGATTTACTCTTTATGTGGTAAATTTCTTTAACTTTTTTGCCACTTTTGACCCTAAAATTTATAAATTGAATGGCTTCTTCCATTATAATTATTCACTAAATTATGACCCCTTTTGAAGGTAAATGGACATGTTCTGAAAGATTATTTTAGAAAGGAAAGCATTTTGATTTGATTTACTATTTTGGGGACGTTTTGACCTTTTTTGGCCATGTTACCCCAAAATCTTTAACATTGGACTGGCTCCCATTATATTCACGACATATGACTCCTTTAAGTAAATTAACAGTTCTGATAGATTTTTGAAGAAAGGAATGCAGTTTGACTGATTTACCTAGTTTTGGACAATTTTGATCTTTTTAGCCATTTTGACCCCAAAATGTATAAGTTGGAATGGATTCCATTATATTCACTTATATATATATAAAATTAAAAAAATTAAAAAAATTAAAAAAATTAAAAAAATTTGAAGAAAGAAAGAAAGAAGTTTGACTGATTTACATATTTTTGACAATTTTGACTTCTTGGCCATTTTTTTGACCCCTTAAAATAAAAAATGAGATAGAAAGGCAAACACCCCATACGTTGATGCACATCCCATGGTGGTATGAATCCACTGCACTACGGTTGCACCTTTGTAACAAACAATCGCCGGCAAAATAGGCAGAGGGGGGAGCCGGGGGCCGCCGGCGAAGACCGAACCGAGGGGGCAGGAGCAAAGAGGACTAGCGAAGGAAGAGGGAGGGGGGAGCGAGCGTAGAGAGAGAGAGAGATGAGAGGGAGAGAGAGAGAGATATATATAGATTATATATATGATATATAGGATAGAGTATGACTATAAGATATATACACAATCTGGATTCAAATATCTTCGGCTTTAGAGTGCTCACTTAAATTAAATACGGAGCTTGAATAATAAATAATAATCCTTAGAAATAGTATAGTTCCATGATTTTCAAACTCCGACAAATTTGTTCGAGAGGTAAAACCTATCTATTCAGGGAGTAAAGTCTGAAATGGAAGAACCAAAAAAAAAACTGTGCGAAGCTTTCGCTTACAGATTCGCATTGTATGTGCGTATTTTATGCGGTTACGCACGCTTGTGGTTCATGGAGGGCCTTACGTTACGCCTTTTAGTTTGTGCTTTGACGAGGGTCGGAATGTGCTGATCACAGTTCAGATCGCTTCTCGGTTTAATGTTCCCATAGCTGGTCGCCAGACAGATAATGAAAAATGTTTCCATGTTGCACAGGTTGCTTCTTTTGCCGTTCTGGAGTATGCTCTGGCCGTGTTTCAGTATTCGGGGCCCCCAGTTTAATTCGAACTTGATCTTCTTCTCCTTTAACTTCCAGACGTACTTGGAGAGTTCCGTAGGAGCTTTTTTTTGGTCGGTATCTTGATTGGTTACTCAGAAGCGATTGTGTTGTGGTTTGTAGGTCTTGTTTTGAAGTCGTGTTCTGTAAGTACACACGTATTTTTTTTGTGTGTGTTTTTACAAATGCTTGGGCATCTAATGTTTTAGACCGACACTTTCCATTTAGTGGGCACTTTCTTTTTCTTGCTGTTGCAAGGTTTGGTCTCGTTGTTTCCGGTGGTTTGGGATTTCATGATTTCTTGTTGTGTGTGTCGATGAAAGTTTTGATGTTCGGCATGCAGCTGTAGGAAATCTTGAGTGTTGTTTCTGTTAAAGATTTTCCTTAATATGGTCCTTGGTGAACCATGGTGCAAGAAGAACAACATCAACCTATTCGACATAACATGGGTTCTTTCGATGGAGCGGAATCTTGCGAATTAGTTGTGTATCTCCTCCCAACTAACCCCACTTCGGCAACTCGATTGGACTCTATAGAGATGACGGAGTTAGCAGTATTCAACGAACCACCGCCAAGTCATTCGAAACGCATAAAGAAGAATATATGCGATGTATTCAAAGCAATGGACGGCGAATTACTATCGACAGCTAACAACAAAAAGATTGGTCGACTTCCTCGATGTAACACTCGACCTCAATAAAGGTAAACAAACCCATTCCTCAAGGCAGGCAACACACCTTCTCTACGTTAACGTGAGAGCAACCAGTCCGCGGCTGTGATCCCGGACAATCCCAAAAAGGAATCACCACAGACTCGCAACATTTCATCAAGGAAACACGAGTGTGAGGAAACAACAGACATATACCAAGAAGCACTGTATAATAGCGGCCATAAACCACAAGCTCGAATTCTCAAAAGAGAGAAAGAGAAACCGCCCCAAACGCCAGAACTAGGAAATAGACAAGTCACGTGGTACAACCCACCATGTGATCTCTCAGTAACCAACGTCGGAGCGCAGTTTCTTACAATCGTGGCGAAGCTTCCCAAAGGACACATATTAAGGAAAATCTTGTACAGAAACACACTAAAGATTTCCTACAGCTGCATGCCGAACATCAAACTGCTCTCGACACACACAACAGAAAGAAAATCATGAAATCCCAAACCACCGGAAACAACGAGACCAAACCTTGCAAATGACAAGAAAAAAGAAGAGTGCCCACTAAATGGAAGTTGTCGGTCGAAAACAGTATATCCAGCAGTTGTAAAAACACCGACAAAGAAGAAACATACGTGGAACTTACAGAAAACGAGCTTCAAAACAAGACTAAGCAAACCAAAACCACTCCTTCAGGCATACGCAAAGTACAGCCATTCATACGGAACTCTCCAAGTACGTCTGGAAGTTAAAGGAAAAGAAGATCAAGTTCGAAATAAACGGGAATACTTAAAACACGCCAGAGCATACTCAAGAACGAGACAAAGAGATGCAACCTGGCAACATGGAAAAATTTTTCATTATCTGCCGCCAGCTATGGGAACATTAAAAAAGCGATCTGAACTGATCAGTTAAAGGCCGACACGCGTCAATCATGTCCCAAAGCACAAACTAAAAGACGTAACGTAAGCCGCGCATGAACCAAAAGCGTGCGTACCCGCATAAATACGCACATACAAGCGAATCTGTAAGCGATAAGCTTCAGCACATGTTTTGTTTTGTTATTCCATTCAGACTTCTCCCTGAAGAGAGAGGTTTACATCTCGAAACAATTGGCGGAGTTTGAAAAACATGGAACTATAACTATATAAGGAAGGAGGAGGAGGAGGCGGAGAGGAGGCGGAGAGAGAGAGAGAGAGAGAGAGAGAGAGAGAGAGAGATGAGAGAGACGAGAAGAGAGAGAGAGAGAGGAGAGAGAGAGAGGAGAGAGAGAGAGAGAGGGATATATATATATATTATATATAATAATATATATATATGGCACGTGTCGTGGTCCAGTGGATTGAGCGCTGCCAGCATCAAAGGTCTGGCGTTCGAGGTTCCCACTGTTTTGTCCAACGTGTTGTGCCTTTGAGTAACAATTTTACCTTAATTACTCCTCTCCACCCAAGGTTGATAAATGTGCGGGAGGAGTGGCGACCCCCCCCCCCCCCACAGCAAACATAATACGGAGGATTAATTAGCATAGACACTATTGTGTCTATGCTAAATCACTCAACCCGTCTATCAGTTCAAGTCTTGTTCGAGCAATTCCAATTTGCCAATTTCTTGATTAGATGTACAAATTGACCGCTGACAATAAAATCCAAACTGATATTTTTCATAAAGCCACCTGACACACATCAATATCTTGATTTCAATCATGTCATCCAAAAACCATACCAAAAGGAAATATTCCCTTCAATCTGGCTCGACGAATTTGTACCATCGTTTCAAGAAATAGCGTTAAACTCACAGGACTGAATGAATTGAAACATGTTCTATTAAACAGACATCCCTTTAACTATTGTGGAAAGAAGGTATCGAGAAGAAAGCATCTAATATCAGAAGATGGAGGACCTACTCTTTCCCAATCCCCAAACACAAGATAACAAAGGGATTCTTACTTTTGTCCACTCGCACAATCCAACAATGTTATCTTGGAAAAAAAAGTTGGTCGAAGGATTCTATCCACATGCTCACAGCCGCGAAAAAAATTCTATCGCATCTGGAAAAATACTAATATAATCATGAGGCAAACGCCAAACTCCAAACCTCAAGAAAATGTTAACCAGAGGACGCCCTAACCACTAAACAAAAAGGTGGTGTAACCAAAGTGTAATGTGAAACGTTGTGGCACGGTAAGCATATCGTTGAATGCCTCCGAGTTTACTTTCAAAGAACAACAAATGTTGGAAATAAGATATACAATGAATTGCAAAAGCAAAAACTCATTTAGGTAATAAACATGTAATGGAGGTAAAGAACATCATTGGCAAACTGGTTGATAGCTTAATTCTCGAATCAGAGTTCATAAGCAACAAATAAGGGATACCATGTTACCCGTCCAATTAAACTCATCCAACATCATTGAACGAGGGTGCACGCAACCACTGGGACACTTGCCCAAATTCACCGTCGCACACATTTACAGGTGTGAAAGCAGATGACAACAAATAACGTTTTTTTAGCGGCGGTAAAATCGTCTCTTTATTTCTGATTCAAACCTGCGTCTAACAGTGTATTTAATTTGTATTACTTTGTCAGTCATTATGTGTACTAACACATGTATAAAGTTATATGCGTATTTCACGCTCAGCGAACATTAAGCGTTGGTCATCAGGCGTACGCATAAACGTTTCCGTACGCACACCAACGCAAATACAGTTTCGCTTGTTTACATGTTCCCTTTTTTGTACTAACAGGAGACACTCTCACTGATGATTATTATAAATGGAAAATGAAAGTTGCTTGAAAGAAAAAATCCGTTGTGTTTGTGACGTTCTCTCGTTCTTATTTTACTATATATGATATAGATATATATAGATATATACATATATCATTATATTATCTTTATATATATATATATATATATATAGATATATATATAATAGTAATTGCCGTCAATCATGGCATGTTTGAGGGATCTGATCGGGTGTTGAACCACTATTCAAAGGTTGCATGTGGATGCGTGAAAATGGACTTCAAAACGACACCCTTAATAATGTATTGTTAACCGTTAATTAAAAAAGTACCCTAAACAAGCTAGTCGTTTTGCTACCCTAAAGAAGTATTTTAGTCAGTTTTGCTACCCTAACAAAGGAAGCAAGATTTGTGTTATTAATATAGCCCTTTATAATTTGGGTTTGATTTACAATATTTTTATTTTTTATTTCCTTAATGTGAGTATCACAATTTCAGGGTTAAGAAAAACACCCTAAAGAAGTATTTTTTTCACATTTTGCTATTTTGACACCTAATCAATGTACGCGCGTTACATCGTATCACCTGTTGGAAAAACAAAGGACCACCCTTTTTAGGCGTTTTCTTGTTCACGCATCATATCCACCATTTAATACAAGTGCCCCCCGGGGGGTTGGAACCATAGCGTTCACAGCATAATGTTTTTCCGTTCATATTACGAGTGTCAACAGTGAACACATGATACACTGGAGATAGAGCGGAAATAGAGAAAGTAAGAGAGGAGGGAGAGAGAGAGAGGGGAGATTTATTATTAGGGGGGGGGGGTGGGGGGGGGGGCCACATAAATGCGTTCTATCATGCTACGCCCCTATAAACGACGCCTACGTTGCGAAAAATGCCACTCTGAGGGTATTTTCCCGGATAACCAGTTGAGTTGGAACATGCACCGGCGATGTAACAATGTGAAAGTTTCTATAAATTCTAGACAGACTCTCTGCTCATTGGCAGTGTGTACAAATAGCAAAATTTCCTCATGCAAACATCTGGAAGAGTAAAAGATATAATGTAATAGGTGTTGTATAGCATTATTTGTCACATATTGACAATAATATATTATTTAATATAGGTAATAGGTGTAAGCATGTCATTTTCACATATTGAACATTTATTTTATAATATAGGTTGAGTCAAAACTTTTTACCTCATTTTGAGGTATTTTCTGGAGCAGAGCAGTTAAAATGTACCAAAGACACTAACTATCATAGACAAAAAACAACGATTTTTTAAAAAACTAGAGATTTTTAATCTTGATTTGAATTTGCATTGAGAGGTTTTGCCAATTATAATACTCAATTTTGACTGTGGGAATGCACAAAAATCAGAATTTCTTTGCTTGATTACCTGTGTTAATCTTCAATAGCAAGGAAAAATATGTCAACCTTTTATTCATTATTCTGAAACCTATAAAAATCATGGAAACTCAACACAAGAACGTTGAAAAGTATTTCCACTGAATGTTTGAAATTGTTCTCAATATCTTTTCGCGGGAACGGTGAATTCAAATATGTAGGCAATTTTGTAGGGTCAGAGTCGGTGGTGGGGGCGCCCAGGGGAAAAGGGATATGTTCCCGATGTGTATAATTTTGGCCCGTTACAAATACGGGGATTTCAACTTTTTCCTGCTCGATTGCAATGATTTTGAATTAGTTACCAAACCTCTTATTTGGTTCATTTTAATTCGCAAATATTAATTTGAAATGAAAATAGGGGGTTACATAATTAAAATGTTCTCAATATTCCCTGGAAGTTAGCGTGGTAGTGTGGTAAGTGTTTAGTTTCCATAAACGGAAGGTCCTTGCTTCGAACTAACCGACTAGGTAGGCGCTAGGCCTTAGGCCTACATGTATAAAATTTACTTTAATGATGAATTAAACAGCTAATGTATTAAGAGGAATAATTTAACAAAGTAGAAATGGTACCTCAAACCATCTTTTTTTTTCGTTTCCCTGTTCCCGGTACATACAACATTCATTTGAGTTTATTTGCGTTTCAGGCAGCCTAAATAATATGATTACTTGATAATGTCTTGTGTTACTATTAAACAAGCGCAAACATTTTCAGGTATCTCAATTAAAATGCATGATAAGTGATAATTTAAAAGATCGCTTTATTGAAATTACCCAATAAAATTAAGCGCAGCCGGATAATACTTTTTGAGTAGATAAAGGAAATTATTTTTGAGTGCACCCTTTGTAAAATTGCTCAGTTACTACGGTTTATTATAGATGGCAACTCTGTACACGCTTATTCACACATACTTAATAAAGAGCTACACTGCAGGGATAGTTTACTTTATAATAACTAAAATAGGTACTACATAGTTACTAAATAGAAAATACCATATTGTAACTAAGCATTGTCATCATTTTCCCTATAAAATTACTTTTTAGCTATTTTTATAGTTTTACTAGGAGTGGTGTGGTCTAATAGTTAGAGAGCTTGCCTTTAGGCCCAAGGGTCCCTGGTTCAAAATCTAAGTGGGGCTACCTGCTGGATTTATAGTTTGCTTTGGTATGTCAATGAAACAGTTCCCCATTTTCAAAGTTTGACCCCTGTGTAACCTTAATTTGAGAGCACATTGATATAGGGTCCATACTGACTAGCGAACTCCTTACAAAAGGCCCCGTGATATTCTGCTCCAGATCTATTACCTAAATTAAGTAAAATGTTATCTAAATTAAGTAAATTGTACCTAAATTAAGTAAAGGCTTACATAATTATGATAGACTTGTATTTTACACGATTTATGTATTTTTTCTGTGTGTGTGTGTGTGCTAAGGCACATAATTTGAGATCGAAATGCTCATTCCTTACCAAGCGAAGAGGTGCATGAAATCGCGAGTTCATCCATATTTTCAACCGTGCAAGGTTCTTGCCCGTATCGACACGAAAACAAAACATTATCAACTGGCAGTCTTTTACAATCACGGATGTCCTCTTCATACCCAGAGCATTGCAATTCTTCAATGCGTTCGTCCAACCAAAAGTGTCTAGATCCTAGAATTAAAAGGTATTGATTGAAGATTGATTGAAGAGACGTGAACAGTGTCATAATAAAAGAGCAAAAGGAGGTGAGGGGGAAAGAAAAGCGCTAAAAGTCATAAATGTTTTTGTTCAGCTCGGAATTTATCCTAGAGCACTTATAAACCACACCTAATCTCATCGTCAGTTCGGAGTCCGATTGTAGGCAACAATGGGATAGCAAGGATAGCAAAAAAATCTAAGGAAGATTAAACACGCCAACATTCTAATTGGAACCAAAATGACAAGGTTTGTTTAAAATATAATGGCAATAATATATTACAACAATAATTTAAAAAGAATCAATAATCCATTATGATGTGCAAACTTAGGTACTTCTATAAGCATGGATACTTCACTGACCACGACAACGTCTTGGCAGGTTCTTATTTAGAGATATTTCTAATTTGCATTATATATAGAAGAGAAAAATTTGCCAATGATGTATGATGAATAAAATCATTGCAAGTAAAGTAAAAGACGTCGTGCCGAGCAAGCTAGTGCGCGGAGTGCCCATACCTCTTTGCTTAGAGTTTGGCCAGACTCTCCGTATTATTTTTGCTGTGGGGTGTTCGCCACTGCCTCCGCACCTCGAGTCTGTTACTTCTAGCAGAATAATGCTGGTACCCAATCTTATGCACGGGGTGGGGGGGAGTAATTGAGGTAAAGCGCCTCCTGACTCAGAGTGCACAACGCGTTGGCCGCAGTGGGACACGAACCCACGACCTTTGGCAAGCGCTAATCCACGGACACACGTGCCCACAAATCATTGCAACACCAGGTATTTCCAATATTTTTAGGCATGGCTACATGCAATTAGGATTTTTTTCTGGACAAAAACTCAACACTTGACCAAAACCTTGTTGGTCATAGATCCGCAGTAGAGGAGACTGAATAAGGAAACTTTTCAGGTAATAAGTTTAGTGCGAGTTTTCGTTTGAAAAAAAAAATTATAACACACGATGAAAAGATATTTTTTAAAATATATATTAATATTTTATTTCCCACTTACATTAAGTCGACTAATTAGAAGTAGTTAGCAATTAAAGTTGCGTAATACACAATGATTTCCCGTGTAGGGCCAACAAAGTCGCATCTACTAGTCACCGAATTTGTTTTCTGAACTCAACAGAAAAATTAAATTTGTAGTTGCAACAAAAGTCGTACCTACACCTTATTAGGCCTAATAACTCAATTAATGAGCCTTTTATATTTGAAGTATATGTTAAATTATGCGATTCTTACTTTTTTAAATAATTAAGTATTGAGCGTAATATTGAGTGGTAGAAGGTCGTGCCAAAATTAGCATAAATTTGGTAAAAATTAAAATGCACTTCTGACCAAAAAAAATTGGAGATTTTTTTGGTACACAACTTTAAAAACAATCGCTTTACAAAAAATAAAACGCGTAGCTTAACAGAAATAGTTTTCCCGTGTAGTGCAACAAAGGCATTTCCAGCAGTTAAGACTGTGTTGCAACTCAACAGAAGATTCCAATTTGAGTGCCAACAAAGTCGTATTTACACCTAAAATAGACTTATTAGCCTAAGAACTCTGTAATAAATTGAGACTGTCACTTGAAATGTATAATCAAATTAATGCGTAATGACCTCTTTTCATGAATATATAAAAAAATAAATTCGCTAAAAATGTCAGTTACGATTTGCTGGGCCATTCACGAAGAGAAATTAAATTGCTATCACTTTTAGATGAAGAAAGATGATTGCTATTGTCCTCTTTGAAGCATGAACTTCTTATTTTGGAATCCAGACAGATTGCGTTTATGATCCTAAAAGTGGACACCTGCGACAGAGAGACCCGTGGAGTGAACGCAGCCAACCGATTTGCGTAGTTCTTTACCAACTTACTGTAAGTTTTGTGTACAGAAGTAAAGGACATGAGGATCCCATGATGAGTAGAATTATAGCATAATGTTCGGACTCGATTTGCTGGACAACATATCTTCAGGTTTGCTTCATAGAAGATTTTCTTTGAGGAGAATACCCCACGGACAAGTTTAGTAGAAAACCGTCAAGGGTAGAAAAGCCTACAGATCTTAGAGCGTTGATAAGAGTATCATCGCCACCAACAACGCAATCATTGGAAGTTGGAAACAAACCAACAGGAGATAAGTAAAGATAAGTGTTATCTTGTGAAAGCTTAGCCGCCAAAAAATTATTTGCACTCAATCGCAAATTTAACGAGATGATCTGATCAATCTTAAACAATAACCTGTCTCGGTTTATGGAATGTGTTTGCAGAAAAACAAAACACAGAAAGAAGGTTTTTCTATCGAGAAACGAGTTTTTCGATGGAATCCTTTTTTCTCGAAATCTGAAATACCCAAATTTCGATTCCATATGGCTGGTCAAAGTATCTGATGAGGTAAGGCAAAAGTACATGAGGTAAGGTAAGATTTGCTACCCCATGGTTGTTAAGGTGGTCAAACAAAGGACCAGAAGCCGATAAACTTCTGGCATGAACACTCAGAGTCACGACTTCAATTCCTGGAAGGTTTATTACTTAAATTTGTATATGTGGCCCTATGGCATAGATTCTCTCCTTCAAAAGGATAGTATAACACAGGAATTGTGTTGCTTATAGGCTCCTGTTGACCTGTAGAGCTCTCTTGGACTATTCTGAGTAAGTACAGACCCCAAACGTCCTATAATAGTTTGGGTTCTATGCACCATGGAATGTAATTCTTTACAAATCCATGAGGTCTTTAGGAAACCAAATTATGACCATCCTGTCGTCTGACGATGCCTTATGGCATGACTCAGAGTCAAGACTTCTATTCCTGGAAGTCTATACTTTGAAAATGTTATATGCTCTGCCCTATGCATAGAGCTCGATCCTTCAAAAGATAGTCAAACCACGAAGTGTGTGATAATATGCTCCTGTTTACATGTTAGATTTCTCTTGGTTATCTCTGAGTAAGTACAGACCAACTTCCTAGAATAGGTTGGTTTCTTATGAGACACCATGGAATGTAATTTCTTACAATCCATGATGGTTCTTTAGGAGGGGAACCCAATTAGTGACCATCCATGTCGTCTGACGATTGCCTCTGGCATGAAACTCAGAGTACGACTTCTATTCCTGGAAAGTCTATACTAATATTTTTATATTGCTCTGCCTTGGCATAGAGCTCTCTTCCTTCAAAAGATAGTCAAACCACGAATTGTGTTGCTATATAGGCTCCTGTTTGCCGGTGGAGATCGCTCGGCTATCTATGAGGAAGGACAGACAACTTCCCTAAATAGGTTTGGTTCTTATGACACCATGGAATGTAATTCTTTACAATTAATGAGTAATTTAGGAAACCAAATTATGACCATCCTGTCGTAGACGATTGCCTTCTGGCATGAAACTCAGAGTCACGACTTCTATTCCTGGAAGGTCTATACTTTGAAAATGTTGAGATTTGTTGGTTTTGTGCTTTCTTTTTTTGCCCCCTATGGAATAGAGTCTCTCCTTCAAAAGATAGCAACCCTGAAGTGTGTTTGCGATCATAGGCTCCTGTTTGCCAGGTATTTAGAGCTCGCTCGGACTATCTCTGAGTACGAAGTACAGACGCCAACTTCCTTAGAATAGTTTGGTTATATGACCCACATGGAAGTAATTCCTTACAATCCATGCGAGGTCTTTAGAAACCAAACAGTATGGAACCATCCTGTCGTGCTGACGATTGCCTTCTGGCATGAAACTCAGAGTGTCACAATTCTATTCCTGGAAGGTCTATACGTTGAAATTTATATATATATATATATATATATATATAGAATAATAGGTGCTAAAGGGTACACACATTACCACATTTTACCTTTTTTGTAATTTTTTATTAAGTGGCAATAGGGCCCTATCAGAAAGAACAAGTCAATGGAAAGAAAGAAAGATAGAGAAGAGAAAGCCTCAAAAGAGCATCGCCGGGAATCGAACCCGGGTCACTTGCGTACATGACAAGTGTGTTAACATTACACCACGAGTCCCACACGGCTGAGATTGACACTTTTGAGATGATAGCGAGATCACCTCAAAATGGCATCTCCGCCGGGGGGGACGCCGGGTGTAGATGGTTAACCCCATGTCATGTACGCCAGTGACCCGGGTTCGATTCCCGGCGAGTGCTCTTTGAGGCTTTCTTCTTCTATGATCTTTCTTTCTTCCAATTGACTTGTTCTTCTGATAGGCCTTGGCAACTTAATAAAAAATTACTAAAATGTGTAATGTGAGTACACTTGAGCACCATGATGCTTATTAACTTACCGCCATAGCGCCCTCCTTGATTCTAATATACATATACTGTACAGGCGCACTTAAGCTGTAACGTATATCACCTCAAAAGTTGCATCTCAGCCGTGTGGGACTCGTGGTTAGATGGTTAACACAATTGTCATGTACGCAAGTGACCCGGGTTCGATTCCCGGCGGTGATCTTTTGAGATTTCTTCTTCTCGGAGCTTCTTCTTTCCCATTGACTTTTTTCTCTATGATAGGCCTATGGCCACGTAATAAAAAATTACTGAAAATGTGGTAAGTGCGTACCCTTTCCTTAGCAACCTTATGATTCTATATAAACTTACCGCATAGCGCCAATCCTGAATATAATTATATAGTATATATAGAATATAATACTGGTATATAAGTGATATCTATTAAAAGGATACATTCAGAAGCACGCAAAAAATGTTTATTCAATGTTAGGATGACACACGAACTTTGATAGCAAAAGAACTAAGTTCTATTTTGTCAACTGAACTAAAAGCTAGGACCTAAAATGATCAATTTCAATGTTCGAAATTATCGGATTTTCCGTTTTATGCAGTAAACATTTATTACATGTATGAGTATGACAGTATCATAGTATTGTGTACTACAAAATTCGGATCCGAAATTTATAAACAAAGTCGGTGTTTTCATTAAAAACATCGAGTTGAGCCTAGCTATTTCACCACATTGTGTAGATGTGGACAAGCATTATGTATATGAAAAACCACGATTTGTTAGAAAATTGAGCGTCACTCATGGGAAATATCTAAGTCAGACTTTAATGGCAACAAAATATCGTTCATCAGAAGAGAAGTTCAATCAGATTAGTCCTTTTCGTCATGATTGCACGGGTTTCGATCTTCAGCTATCTCCTTCCACTTTGCTTTTACATTCGCAACATCACAAGCGTGTATGTGAGAAATAAAAGACCACCAAAAAAGTAAAGCAGCATGTCTAAATACCTCCATCAGTACAAAACCATTGGTTATATGCACAAAACATCAAATTGATCAAATAGTATTTTTGTTCTGCCATTTTTGACACCTTTTCTGCTCCATTGTATCAATATCGCCCAACCCACAATGTCCATGTTAGAAAATGATGTCACATTTTCAGATGAATTGCAACTGAAGACATAATTAAAGGTTACTATACAAAACCATGCATCAGGCCATGCAAAGTGCCACACACTTCACGGGAAGAAGGTCTTTCACTGAATGGCAATCATAGTGGTCTACCTTTATTGCAACTTTTTAAAAAGGGAGAGATTTTCGTATAATGGGTATTGTGTTGGCAATATTGATCGACAATGGGGCAAGAGGGTATCAAAATTTACGGAAGGAAAACTAACTATTGATATAATTTATGTTTCGTGCAAAAGACAATGGTTTGTAACCTATGGGGGTATTTAGACATGTTGCGTTATTTGGGGGTCTTGAGCTTTGTAGTACAGGTTCAACGATGTGCGAGTTTGTGTTTTTTTGCGACTTACCATTTCGTTGGGTTAAATGCCATTCATATTGTCCATATGCAAATCCAAGCTGTTTGCATGCGCCACTATAATCCGCCGTTTTCTGCAAAATAATTTAAAGGACGGAACGATTGAAGTGACTCCTATTGGATGTACTTTGTTAATTTCGCCTAATTCAATAAATGAGAGCTTTCGATTCCTTTTCAGTCCTGAAATTCTATTCAATAGGTAGTCTGTTTCTGAAAATGGCTCAAAAGAAAGGCGTTCAATGGCAAAAGCATGTTTTATTGTTTGTGTTGTTTCGCACATGTTGCTAAGGGAAAATAAGTTAATGCCACGGTCCGAATCTGCTAAATTCAGACATCGGTAGGTTGATCCAGTTAAAAATTCCAGGCAATTTGCGCATTTACGGCCTTTTCCAGTTACATGCTGGGCCATTTGCTGGCAGATATACAAGTGTTCGATGATCGTAAGGCGTATGAAAGACGAATGCAGATGGGGAGCGAGGTGTTGCCCTTATTAGCAGCATATTCACGGACGTTTGTGGTAATACGGTATGGCCAAAACCACCCAACGAAAATTTGGCCTTCATCAGTGATTGCAACTTCTCTCAAGAAACGTAGATGTCTATTAATAAGCTAATTGCAAAATGCCACCCTGCGCTGTGGACCATCTGGGTTAATTTTGTTCCGCGTATTGATCTTATGTAACATTGTCAGACGTGCTGCCTTCCGAGGTAACTGTAAAGAGTACCACTGTATGGTCTGTAGGATCTTTGTAACAATACTGGTTCGATTGTAGTTTCTACAAGCAAAACGTGCTGTCTTTAGACCCTCCCTCGGGTCCACGGTGATGAAAATGCTAAGCGACTGAAATTACACTAGACTCTTCAACCCATTAGACCCTCCCTCGGGTCCACGGTGATGAAAATGCTAAGCGACTGAAATTACACTAGACTCTTCAACCCATATCCGTGGATCCTCCGAATCTGTAGGGAAAACGTCTCAAATCTCCCCCGAGGTCGGGGGAAGTACTCCGCCACAAACATTAGTCAAAACAAATGGTTCCGGTATAGTCGCACCGTCATCTCGATGTGCCATATTTGTGTAAGAGGTGTTCAGCCAGACCAATCAGTGCGACGGCTTATTTTGTGCGCAGGATTTAAATTGGGACCTGGGAAATGAGCGGCTGTTGACGACCACCTGGGGGTTGTCGCACGCGCTCATTGTTGTTTGGCTCATGTAGCATCAACCAACACACATAGACAAGGAATTCCCTGGTTGCAATTATTGTTGTATGGTGTTTGGCCTCTCAAATCCCGGTTTATTGTTTTATTTGACTTTATGATGATGTATTTTTATTACAACTCTCTTAAAATATAATAGTATTAGTAGTGTTATTATCAATCAAATATCCGGAAACACTTGTCGTCTACATTTATAGGATAGAAAATACTATAGGTACAAAATCATTTTTATTTTGATAGTTTGTCATTATTGAATTAAGATCTCCATTCTAATTTTATTCGCATTTCAAAAGCTCACTCCACAGCTGTTTGAAAGTCTCATTTATTATGACAAAACGAGAATAAAACAAAAAATATCAACGGCGACACACTTTTGACAACTAATATGGAGTATTTATGCCACCAACTACATCTAGTGTAAATTTGATGAAATTTCATTGCGGGCAAATATGATTTTTCATACAAATCTAGTTTTACACGTCTTTCTATGGGAAATAGGCATATAGAGGGCGCTATAACATACAAATTATAACCTTTGTAGGCCTATATGGCAAGATTCCGGCAATGGATTTTTCTGATTTTTGCGGAGGTAATAGCTCTTGCATGTCTTTACTTATATCAGTTGTCAGAATTATGTCGCCATTGCTTAAAATTCCTCTAAAAATAAAAGAGACAATTTGCATGGGGTCAAACAGCTGTGACTCCTCATGCATCTTTAAATGAAGACAATTTTATCATTGCTCGCATCGAAAATCCTCAGATATCATAATACTAAAAACAGATCTGTCTGTCTGTCTGGCTATGCATTTCGTTATTACTATAGCGAAGGGGGGCACTCACATATGAAATGGATTTGGGTGTTAGGCTCGCGCTTCCAAACCCAGGGGCATTCGGTGAGAGAGGACTGAAAAATAGGGGTCTTTGGGTGAGAGGCAGCCAAATAACCCAAAAAATAGTGGTTCTTCGAGTGACAAATTTGCAAAATTTTCTCAAAAAAGGGGTCTTCGGGTGATATTTTTGCAAAATATTCTAAAAATAGGGGTCTTTGGGTGACAGTGGTGAAATTTTCACAAAATATGGGGTTTTTGTGTGAATTAAAAAAAATGGTGTGTTTGAGTGTAGGCGACAACGATGCTGAAAAAAGGGGGTGGGGGGCTGATATTTGGCATGAAGGTAGGAGAAGACAGTCTGACGTTTGTTATCAGGGTTTCAGAGTGACCCAAAAGGCCAAAGGTCATCTAGAGGTCAATCGCGTAGAACTACTGACATGGGCACAGAACAAATCTGTTGTCAAAGGTCACACACATAGGTCGAAGGTTGCACATGGGGGAAGCACTACTTTATAGGGAGGGGGAGGGGGAGCATTTTCCCTGACGCGGTGGCTTTTACCGGGCGCAGAGGGCTGACCAAGCCGTTAATTGCGCTACATATACACAAACTATGGTAAGGAGGGGAAGGAAGGATTTAAGAAAAGAAGCAGAGGAAGAAACGGGGAAGTAGGTCCAATACACCAATCGCTTCCGCTTTCTCGCGCTTGGGCATAGGGGGGAGGAGAAAAAAAGGGTTAAAAGAAAAAAGAAGAAAAAGATAAGGTAAAGAGGCGAAATGAAGAGCTCATCTGAGGACGACGGGTCTCTGTAATGTAGGATAATAATCTGCAAAAGTTTCAGGAGAACTTCTCTCTCTTGTCCTTAGCCTACCTTCTTTGCGTTTGCAGTATATTAACGTAATGTTTTTTGACGTAGGGAGAGATTTCCCGCATGCACCATTTTGATTGAAATATTGGTTAGGCAGGGCCACACGCAGGATTTATTATTTTTTGGGGTGGGGGTATTTACGGGACTTTTTTGGTAAAAGTAGATCTAACGCCCCTAAAATGTACTTTTTTGAACATCCCATTATCCAAAAGTGGACTTTCTAGTCAAAATTTCTCTGAACTTTGGACCTTTTTATTAAAAAAAATCAGCAAAAAGTGCCCCCCCCCCCCGCCCTACGGGCCTGTGGTTAGGAGTACAGGAGGGAGGCTTTCTCTTTGGAGGGAGGCTTTCTCTTTGGGTCAGATGCCTCCCGTCACAAAGGTGAGGACGTTGTTGATCTGATTGGAATATAATTTATTCACTTTAAACACTGACCTCTATTGTAGAGATCAGTGATTTTAAACAAGCAGCAAATGGTGGGAACTAATTTTGTTATTTTGGGAAGAGTTCCAAGTTTTATTTAAAAATAGTACAAATGAAAAGAAATCACAAAATAGGGCCTAAAAGCAAAACGCATAGAGCCCTCGTGTTCACATAAAACCGATAGGGAAGAAAATGACATTGAAATCAAATAAAACTCGCGTTATATGTGGATTGACCTATTATTAGGAAAAGTACAAGCACCCATTTGAACAATTTTAATTACCTGTTCACATGGATGACTTTAGGGGTCAGTTAGGTGGAAATTGAGATGAATTTGGGAAAGATTTCGTCAGACACCTGTATAGCGGCAGGAAATAATTCAGGTTTTCTGGAAGAATAGACACCTCTGGGCTTTGGTAAATGGAGAGCTCCTTATTGAATAGGCCCTATTTATTTTCAGAATGATCAGCCCGTCCTCAATAAGGAAAATACTACAACCAACAACAAACAAAAAAACGAGGAAAAATCACAAGGACAATTTCTGATTTCTCAGCTTCTCCCCCGTCTTCTTATTTTATTGTTATTGTTAATATTTTCGGTACTTGGGCCCTCTGATAAGCTCTAGAGAAACAATATATGTACACATTATCACAAAGCAAGAAATTGAAACACTGCAACTGTATTATGCATAATTCATACATGACATATCTTGGTCAAACCAAGGAGCTATATTTTTAGCTGCAGTCGCGCGCGCGTAATCGATAAATGAGACCTATAAGTCGCGTGCCATTGGCACCACCTGTTGGCTTCGTATATTTGGTCCCCGGATTAGTATTCAAAATTATCCGAGATGTGCGCAAGGTACTGCGGTCACGTTACTTGTTTATCGATACTGCTGGAGACAGTTTCCCTACAGATTCGGACAGTCTCTGCGAGCTACTCCCGATTTGTGTAATTCCAGGGGCCCTGTGTAATTCGCGTTCTGTGGACAAGTTGGTTGGTATAATAAGGGCGCGGTATTAGGACCGCATGTTCCAGGGTGTGGCAGCTGAAAAATCTTCAAATTTTTAGTTTAGCAATTATCTTCTAACAGCTTCTAACAAGTGCATAAAAAACCAGAGACCGAGCAGAGACTGGGGACAGTCCTAGCTGTCTTATGCTCCCCCCCCCCCCAACAGATTCCACCTTCTGTATGAGTCCCTTATTGCTGTTTTTTCCCCAGATACTGCTGCAATATTCAAGGCGTGGACGCACCATAAAGGCCCTAAAGGATTTTTGTAATTTGTGATTTCTAACATTACTCTAGCACTCCTTTTTGTTTTGGCCACGTCCAGAGTAGCTAGGAGTATCCCACTTCAAGTCTTTTGTAAGTTGTATGACCACGTAATGTCTGAGTCTCTGGTTCCTGTAGAATAGACTGACATAAGCTGCATCGGCCATATATTTTAACAGGCATACAGCGCTGCGTATCAAATAGCTTGTAAACGTTGTTGGGCGATACATTTCAGTCTTGGCCAAAACGAACCTCAAGGTTAGTTATCGGTGAGGTCTCCTGCGGTCGGGTATTTCCCACGGTGTCGTCTGTGTCACAATAGTTCTGCGTGAGAGATTAACGCTAGTTATCAGCGTCAATGTCATAGAGAATGCGTGTAAATGAAACTAAATCTCAAATATCTCCGGAAAACGAAGGGGTTCTATGGTTGGTTTTGCATCAGAGGGTCCCTTTACTATGTTCTGTTTTGATTCTGTATCGTAATCAGCTGGGAATTGGGTCTGAACCTATAGACCTATTGAAGCAAATTGGAACTGTTTTTGTCGTGTACTTCGGTTCCCTCATACACGGAAAAGTTAACGGGCGCATCCATTTTTCCCACAAACCCAGTAGCATTACAACGTTGGGACATGTTGGCCCAACATCACACGCGATGTTGGGCCAACGTCGACAAGTGACGTCGGGCCAAAGTCATTTTGTCCGTCGGCCCAACGATGGACATGCATCGTTTTTTGACGGGGAGTTGGACCCAATGTTTGGCAGCATTGGGCCAACGTTATCCCAACCATAATAAAACGATGTTTTGCCATGTTAAAAATCACGTATTTGGGCTCCATGATAACAAAAGAACATTTCCCTATGGTTTTTTTCACACTTAATACACCGTATGTTTCCTTCTTATGGTTAGGTATATCATATATAGTAACTGAAAATCGCCTTACCGCCTTGACCGGGATTCAACCAGGGACCTTTGTATTAGAAAACTAACGACTATCCAATTGACTAACTTGTCCTGCTTGAATCAAATGGCAAATAAATATATCATTGTCAATAGCTGCACATATAGAAACACACACTTAGTGAAGACTAAAGACTCATAAAAATGCCCGCAATCGTCACAGAGCTTCAAGAGGTGAAAAAAAAACCCCGAAAAGCTCAAGGAATCCGGTATCAGGTAAACAAAGTGCACAAAATCGAAAAAATATTAGTCACTGCCAAATGCGCACAATACTTGTTTATTTTACGCACAATGGTGCTAGCATAGGCCCATATTTTTGCTGAAAGCTCTGTCCGTTTTGACTAGAGGCCTACTAATTTCCTTATAATTAGGCTAGACCTAATTAGAATATTTAGATAATTATAGTCTGCGGGACCACAAAATATTGCCACAACGTTGGTCTGCCGACCCAAAAACCACAAGTTCCCCACCCATTTTCCCAACTTCACCCGACGTTGGCTTTTTACCAACCTAATAAAAACGCCCCATTCACTCACACATTCCCCAAATCGGACCAAACCGTTGGCACTGCGAACAAAAAACGACCAGTTCCCCCAACCATTGTTCACCAATTCTCCCACAGTATCACACGTTGGGCTGTTGTTCGATTTACCTCATCCAACGGACCATTCCCACGTTTTCCCAACGTCGCTTGATGTGGTTGACGACACATCAAAACGAACATTTCCCCCCTGTTTTCCCAACGGCGGCTTGACGTTGGATTTGCCGACCTTCGAACGACCACAATTTCCCAACCGTTTTCCCAACGTCGGGCTGACGGTGTTTTTGCTGACCATCAAACGACCATTTCCCCACCGTTTTCCCAACGTCAGCTTGACGTTGGTTTGCCTACCATCTACCGACCAATTTCCCCACCGTTTTCCCACGTCGGCTGACTTTGGTTTGCCGACCGCGACCGTGCACTTCGTCCCGCTCAGTTTTTGCTATCATGTAATGCCCTTCGATATTTTCGCAGGCTTGAAATTTTCAAACACTGGTTTCAATTTACGCACCTTTTTCCCCAATTTTAGAAACAGTATTACTTACTTACCGGACCGCCGTCGGGGAGTGTTTCGTTTATATTCGCTAAGAACAATACGGAGAGGGTCGGCGGCATGAGGGACGCCCGATCGAACCTGCACCCCACTACCGGGGGGGGGGGGGTTCTCAAGGTTTTGTTGGGTCCCCATGGTCGCTTCCAGGGGTTCTGACAGTGACCCCTACGGGACCAATTTTCAGTGAAAATATACCCCTAACGGACCCATTTTGCGATAAAATGATAGCGTGACCCGCTTTCAATACGTGAATAAAAATATCCTTTTAAAGAACAATCTGAAAAAATACCACTTGTACTAGTACTACTGTAAGAAAATTTACACCCCCCAGGTGTTCACTATATCCACAACATCTCTGTTACGTTTAGATAGAAATTTTTGTCAACCAAGTATTAGTTCTTCCACTAATTCCATAAGTACTTAAGCTGGTGTAAAAATCTTACGTGAGGAACTGTGTTAAATGTCTGTGCTGAAGTCCGGTCATCAAGGACTTTAGCAAGGTCGTAAACCATTTATGTCTGTCAGTTTGTTTGCATGATACTACTATGGAATGGTGTTTTCAAATCTTACAACAGATTGGGAACTACAGGCCGATATTTTGAAGCAGTGCCCTTTTGCACTTTTTAAAAAATATGCGAATGTTAGCTGTGAGCTAGTCTGAGGGAAGTGAACCTATATACAAGTGGTTTCTTAAATATGTGGGTTAACGCCGGTTGAGTTCGTTTTAAAATAATTTCAGGAGTTTTTAGAATAAATGCATGCCAGGCCCTGAGGCTTGTTTTTCATCAAATTTTTTGAGTAATTTTAAAACACTATACTGATATATCACCCAGTCCAGGCATTGGAGGACCTATTGGTGTTTTTGTTTATGTTTTCCATTGGTTTTTTTCACTAGTGAAACCTGACTCAAATTAGCAGTTTAGAATTTTCTGCCTACCCTTGCTATCAGAAATCAGTTGACCATTCTTTCTTTGGGCCTTGTATACCAGGTCTGTCTTGCGTATTTCTTAATGAAATCCCCAAATATCCGAATCTTTCTATTACTAGCTGTTTCGTTAGTTTTCATTTTTCTTTTTTTCGCCGCTACTCATATCAGCTTCACATTATATCAATAATAATTAATTGTGACATATTGGATATTTTCTTCGAGTGATAAAAATATATTGCACTCGGTTTATCAATGTTATTGTGGGTTCGTGCAGTATATTCCTGTATTACCATCAATAACATCCAATATTATATAATACTTAATACTCTTACTCTTAAAGGGTATCACACGTCCAATTGAGCCCCCCACTGTCCTCTGTTGAACGATTTCCAAGAAGCCACTTAAGTCATCAAGTGCCATTCTCTCTCAAGCGAACCGTGTTATCACCTAAAGATTTTTAATTGAAACTGATCATATTATGCATTATTATATAATACAGTTGCAATACGGCAATAAACAGTGCCTATTTATCCCACCAGACCGAAAGCTTAATATCGGATATCAAACACAACATGGATTTTGAGGGAATAGGACACACTCTTCCCGGGTACTGGCTAGGTCTATCATCCCCAACGCGTAAGATGAGGGGTGATATGTCCGTAGCAGTACCAAGATAAATAGTGTGGGCCTATCTGGAATCACACACTAAATAACTATGTTTAGTGCTGTGCCTGACAGTGTTGGCGTCCGAATGTGCCAATTTGTCTAAATGAGGAGTCACAAAATGTTTGAAAGTTGTGTCCTTTTAAGTGTACTAACAGGCCTAATTTTTAATTTAATTATGTCTTAAAAGATGTCGTTTGCCGGTCTGAAAGAAATAATATCCACTGCAATATAGATTGCCGTTAATTACTAATTAACTAATACAGTTTGTCCTGAAGTCGCCATGTTCGGCATTGGTGACGTTGCTGGGCCTTTGTGACTTGAATTCTTGATAATTCAATAGATAAAAACAGGTGTCTAAGGAATGTCTCGGGTACTCCTCCTGGCAAAAATTCGGATTAATAGTGTGTCCAGTAGAAAAGCAGTAACTATGTACTGTATACCGAAGCATGTTTCTATTTTCTCGTGGGCTGATCAAAATGGCTGCAATCATACGGAATATTATAAACGTTTTACTTTGTTATCATAGAGTGTGTCATTTTTCTGACTGTAAATACATTACTTTGAAACAAAAATGTCTTTATAATATGTTTAAGCGTAGATTATATTAGACTGGCATTTCGCTTTAAATGCAATTTGAAAATAATCATGTTTGGACTAGTAACAAACCATTTGGTTGGTAAAGATTTTTTTTCTGTGCATTTTTGTTATTCTGAGGGTTTTAGGGAAACTAGGTGTAAGGTGTTGAAATCATACAAATCTTCGTGCTCTTTAGCTCAAAACTGAGCCTGAATCATATGACCTTTTATTTTTGTGAAAATATATATTCCTAATCTTCCCAAAATCCATTTAGTAAACAACCATTCGCTTTCTAGCCGATAAATTGACGTTAGATGAGAGGTCATTTTGGACACAATCATGGGGGATTATTTAGTTGGTGTGTTACCTATTTCCCCGATATCAACCTGTAGTATTTGTTTTTTTACACCTCCCTGTGATCTGGGAGAGATTGTAAGGACATAGTCGAACTATTTCATTTCCTCATAGGGAAATATTAATTTTTCTTGTTATTGAAATTCAACCAATGAAAAGCATGATTTGTTCATGACTATTCGTGAGGTAATAATATCGTCTAGCTTTATTAAGGAGGTCGAACTGCAAAACACTTAGAGCCATGTTTTTTTCTTCCAAACTGAACTATTGGTATTGTGTTTTTATTATACCGATGAAAATACACATATTTGGTAACGTGGATTTGACTTACACGCCACCTTACAATCCTGGATATTGTTATTTTTTCCACTCGAAAATCTTCGGTATTTTTTTAAAAGTTTGACTCAAATGGCATTAACATCTCGAAAATATTGTTTTAAATTTATTAATGATTAATTTATTAAGGATTTTACTTTAAAATCAAAATAATCTGTTCTGTTCAGCTACATTTGCAAGTAAAAGGTAACAAAATAAGTAGTTTCTTCGAAAATCACACAACTTGAAACTTGAATTTTGACAATTGATTACATATACGAGTTGATATTTCAAAAAACTTTAAAAAAATTTTTTAACAAATGTTTTAAAGATACATCATGATCTTCAATAAGAGAAAAACGTTTCTAATTTTATGCATCAGGATTATTTTCTAGGGTTTTCCAATTTGGCCGCAAATGTGGTGTTTGATAGTGAATCCAGTACGGTATTATCAAGTAATATTAAAATGGCTGTCCTTCATTTGCTTTCATGATTAAACAACCAACGCGCTCAATGTTGTCAAAGTGTGAATGAATTCCGACCTCTAGTTGATATTGCTGAAACAAACAGTTTTTAATGGGCGATATTGACAAAAATGTCGAGATCTCGACATTTATCAGGCCTTAAAGAAGTACTCCTTAATAGGCAGTTTTAAGGTATAAACTTTAACGAGCTGTTTAATGTCTGTTTTACGATATAGGTGGATCATAACACACAAGGCAGAAAGACACAATGGGAATTAAGTGACTGAAAATGACTGAATGTGGCTTTAATGATAACGATACTATACTCGAAAAAGGTAAATTCAAAATAACAGCTCGAGGGATACTTAATTAAAATCTTGTCCAAAGTTGTCAAACGTCAAATGCAAAATCAAAGGTCACTAACAAAATAAACATATTATGTAGCTGGCAAATTACGCAAGACCTTACATTTTGTAGTATAGCATGTCTAGTCATCATCCTTCGGCTGCGGAGCAGGCGATTACAACATTTTCTCCATGCACATCTATCTTTGGCAAGTGTGGTTATCTGCTCAGCCTGCATCATGCCTTGATCATCCCCTAGCACACGTGGGATGTAGGCTAAATAGAGGTGCGTGGACGTCCAGGTCTCCTTTGCCATGAGGTGTATGTAGAGAGCGTATCTTCTAGGAGGCTCTTCCTCTGGCAGGACGAAGGATTTGTCCAAGGAAACTCAGCTGGCAATGTCTTACAAGGTGGATAAGAGTCTCAGTGTTGGTCATTGAATTATAAGATGATGTTTGAGACACGGTCTTTCCGTTTTATGTCCAGCATCATCCAAGCGAGAGGTAGCAAATGCGTTGATTTTGCTTTCCATGTCTTGTGATCGCACCCATGATTCCCAGCTAGAGTAGGTGGTCACACAGGTTGTGTGATAATTTGACTTTGCAGAGATGGATAATTGGGAAGCTTTTCCATAGACGTTCTAGCTTCCAGAAGGCACTACGTGCTAATGATTGGTGTCTTTTTAGGTCGCTTTGCATGCAGATGCATTGTTGGAGCAAGATATTTGAATCTGTACTGTTGATGGATGGCTTATCCATAGACTTGAAGTTTTGGATGAGGATGACAATTGCAGTCATGTAGCTGTCTTGGATATGCGTTATTATGCAGGCCAGATTTTTTCTGTTGCGCGCAGTCAGTGGTCAGCTGTGTCTGTGCCATCGGAAGAGTGGATTTCCAGCACGGGGCAATTATCATCAGCCATCAGGAACTAGCTTGGAATGAGCACAAGCTATACAGAGGGAGGCACTTAGACTAACAGTAGTATGACACCATATACTTTGTTGTGGTATAGTCCCCCTCGCCGAGCGGCGATTTTGTGGTGTGTTACAATTCCAGCGTCACAGTTGATGTGGCCTTCTTCAGTTAGAACGTCTATAAGATGATGAAAATGACTGGAGCTAAAACATTACCCTAAAGAACTCCGGTGGCGACTTCGAAAGGATCTGAAATGTTTCCTTCAACCATTTACTGCAACTTAGAGGGTTGTTATGGCACTTGCGGCATTCATTACTGCTTCGGTCTTCCATAATGGCCGCATCACAAGCAAACATAACCTTCATTGATGGAATCAAAGGCCTGTTTAAAGTCTATCAGGTGATGTAGAGGAAGCCTGGTAGTCTTGAAAACCTTCCATGATTCTTCTGAGGATATGGATCTGTTGGGCACAACTTCTTCCAGAACGAAATCAGCCTGGTTGCTTCTTAAGGATGGGGTCCACATGATCTCTAATTTGTTTAGGAAGGATCTTGGTGTAACTTGGCTGTAATTGGCAGAAGAGATATTCCTCGCTAGTTGGTCATCAGACTAGGTCTCCCTTCTTGGGTAGAGGATCAATGACAATAGTGGTCCATGGGCTGGGTGGAGTGAGAGTGGTGATACTTTAGTACAGAGCCATGAACCAACTTAGCCATTGCATCATCACCATTCTGGCGTGCTTCAGATGTAATTGCACTGTCAGTCCGGCGGACTTATTGTTCTTCATTTGGCCTATGACTAGTAGCGTCTCCTCTCTACGTGTTAGTGGATTGGTTTCAATGGGCAGATCTTGAGAAGCTGGTGGAGGCAGGTTCAGATAATAGTGAACCATGGCTATTGTTGAGCAAGGACTGAAATGTATAGTGGCATGGGAATTTGCGTTTGACTTTTTTTAAATTTGGACAAGATTTTATTAAGTGTCCCTCGGACAAGCCATCTTGTCATTTTGAAAAGTCAGTTTTAGAGTGTAAGCAAGGCCATGATATAGCAAGGGTATTGTCCCTAATTCAATTTTAGAGTTACTGACTTAAAATTCCATCTAACAGGTGAAAAGGTAAGCAACTTTCATTGGCTGCTGCCGGTTCAATTCGATAATTGAACCCAGGCAGTACGCAGCGTACTGATGTATGTTTAGTTTGAAGCGCTCGCGTCATACGGCGTTTTGCTACGTTCGCGCGCGCTTGCCAACGTTGCGTCTCGTTGCCTATGATCGTTGCGTTCAAGGGTTGTTCGATTGTTGTCATGGGTGGTGGCAGTCCTGCTGGTTGTTTTAAGCCGTAAAGCATCGCGGAAATTGGCTAAAAATGACCTTAAATATAAAGGCTGTTTAAGAATGAGAATAAAGTATGATCCCCTTGGGAACCGGTTAGAAGCCGGTGTAGAAGTAACCATTGTCCGGCGTACTCAGAGTTCGGGAACATGGTGAACAATAGGCAATGCATTCAGTTGACTCTTCAGACATTAGTTTCACGCTTTATTCCGTTATCGTCTATGGAGCCCGGATTGGCTCCCCCCGGACAATATAATGTTTTTCACCTCCGGCCTCGTTCTTCCACTTAAATAATGTGTCGCCTTGGTTCAATTCGTCGTAAAGCGATTACCGGTTCACAAAATCAATACCTTTCTTCTCTAATTCTTTACGTTACCGATATATAACATCTGTAAATGATGTATATCATTGTTTTATTTTTATCTTGTGAAGTTTCTTCTTCTTGTTCAAAAACAGCTGTTTTCAAAATGATCTACCAGCGTGAGTACAATGTCTGGAAGCTTCACGGAATTCCGCAAGACCCTGGTTTCCAATCCGTTGAGACATAGGCACCACACAGCCCACGAACGCGAGGAGCCACGCTCTGCATGCTCGCTACACCACAGCGGATGTTTATAATCCGCCAAAATGTAGTCCATTTGGAAAATGGTTAGAGGAAAGTGTAAATTTGAAAGGATTGAAAAGAGAATCACGATCCTCTCACACATATTCACATTTTGATGCAACAAATTGGGCGTCGGACAAGGTTTACGTAGGAGGACTATCCACCGCCCCCTCCCCCTGTTCAACTATACCAATTGAAAGGCCGGAAACGCCTTGCTTTAGTTCGAGAATATATAACAAACAAATGATAAGCAGTGAAAACCTTGATATACTCACCTGTAACAAATCGCTAGGATTCAAAGCATGTGGGAAAACAAGCAAAAAAGACATGATACGCATTTCATTCTGCCATTTCTAAAACGATTAGAGACCGCCGGGACGTAGGGTGCCTGCTACAGTTTATATGAAGGTTGATATTTTTTCGAATTCTAGCAAAATGGATATGATGAGAATAAAATACAAGTCGTTGTTTCTTGAAAGCACCTCGACGTATATGAACGGCTACACAGTTAATTAAAACGTTCGTATTATCAGAAGGAATATGTAAGTGCCCGTGGTTTATATCGGGCTGTTCGTTTTGCATAAATTCCATTATGGCGTATTGCTGTAAAAAAGTTACACGGCTTTCGACCAGCTCCTCTAATCCAACCTTAATAGAGGCAAATACTTTCCAACGTGACTTCACCGCAAAAACTGGACGCGTAGGGTATTTTCGTGTTAGATGTAGTGGGTAATTTCCTCATTAAAACCAGGCAGGGGTCCGCCGAACCGTAACTGTTTAAAATTCAAAAAAAAAATCAATTAAGGGGACGTTTACGCTCTATCGTCGCCCGCGTAAACCTACTGGCGTGTTTGCAAAAATACCGCCTATTTGAGAAAAAAACGGTTTTTGAATTTTGATTTTTTTTTGAATTTGTCAATATATTATATCTATAAGAATATATATATATATTATATATATATATATATATATATATATATATATATAATATAATCACAGGTGTGAAGGGTACGCCACCCATTACCACAATTTTAAAACTTATTTTTTATTAAAATGGCCACATCGGCCTTATAAAGAAGAAACAAGTCAATTGGAAAGAAGAAAGATCAGAGAAGGAGAAAGCCTCAAAGAACTCGCCGGGAATCGAACCGGGGACAATTGCGTCACCGATGATTCTAATGACCTTACGCACAATTTAGCGCCACCCTTGAATTAATATATATATACAAACTTATATATATACGACTTCCTTCGCTGAACGCGTTCTTTCAATGTTAATCCGTGGACAGAGCAGAGAGCCGACTACTTGATTCAAACGAATTGTAGATCGGTCTATATCTACAAGATTGTGAATGATCTTTGCATAAAAATAAAAGATAATGGAAAACCCAAGCTTTTCAGTGATACCAAAAAATATGTTTAAAGATATATTACTTAAATATCAAAATGGTGGACACAATCAGGGGACCCAAGTTTTTTTTTACTCACCCTGTTATATATATAAATATATATATATATATATATAATTTCGCACTAGCGTAAGAGATTATAGTGATATATATATATATATATATATAGAGATATATAGAATATATCTTATATATATATATATATATATAAAATTTCGCACTAGCGTAGGTATAGTGATATATATATATCCTATATTATAGATATATATATAATATATATTATAATATATAGAGAGAGAGAGAGAGGAGAGAGAGAGGAGAGAGGAATAGGGGGACAAGGAGGCGAGGAGAGGGAGTAATGCAATTCGTTTGTTTGTGACCAAAAATATACACCTTGCAGTATAGCCTCAAAACGACCCTAGAGCTTTCATTCTTACCCCTTATTTTTTAAGTGTGATATACGTTCAAAAAGTGCAAAAAAGGTGAAAACAAACGCCAGTAATTGATAATTGATAATGCAATCCAGTAAGCAAGTAAGTGATAATGCAATCGCTAACGCTGAAATTATTCTTGGTATCTTTGGAATTAAAAAAAATAGCCACAACATATCTTGTACGGTGTCTAATCTGTAAGGGACTGACATCTAAGGATTGTTTAAGTATGGTAACTATCTGCTCTTTATTTGTTTCCTTAATAAAGGTGTATACAGAATGTGCCAAAAAGTGCAACATTTGGAAAAAAAATATTAAAAATATTTTCCATGCCAATCTTCGTTAAAACTATGAAGGCCTGATTATTTCTCTATAAATTGCCGTTTAATGTGCCACTAAAATGTTAAGTTTTTTTATGGAGCGGCACACAGCTTCTATTCCTTTTAATATAGTGAGTGCGAAAGTCGAGAACCTCGGATTTCTAGCTGAGGTTGTGTCCATTGTGTTCTTCTTGCCACGTATTCCTAGGACAGTTAGGCACTTAATAAGTGATGTATTATAAAAGCCTCTGCTTCATATTTGAAGGAAAGTAGTGGGTGCACAATCCTCTGTTGTCATATTCTGCAATATGACAACAGAGAGATTTTTCACAATTTTTTAAACGTTTGATTTTCTTTAACAGTATAGGTATGGTACCAGTAGAATTATGCCGTTGTCGGCATTAAGAATTAAAAACATATTAACATAACTTGACTAAATGATATTTGGGTGTGTCATTTGATATCTATGTTATTTTAATGTGATATACATCTCTGAGGTATTAACACTTAAGTGTATAAGGTGTATAGGACATGTATTATAAAAGCCTCTGCTTCATATTTCGAAAGGAAGTAATGGGTGCACCATCCTCTGTTGTCAAATTCTGCAACGAGTTCTTGATATGTGCACTTCTTTCTGGCATATTGCAACAGTGAATTTTATTACGATGACTGTTTTCGTCCTTTCGGAATAGATGATGATATCTGGATGTTTTGCTGGGACTAAAATTTGGGGAGGGAATACGATTTGCTTATCGTCGCTGGGCGGGAAAAACCTCATATGTAACTCCAGAGGTCAAATGCAAAACCACATATGTAAAAAGTGGGCCCCAGTGCTAAAACCTCACATGTGCATTTTGGTCACATCGAGTTCTAGTTGGAATTTCAAGCCAAATATGATGGTAAATCATAAAGTAGTTTATTTCAGAATCTGGAGTAAATATTTAGAAAGGAAAACCTTTCTTGTGCAAGGTATTACAACAATTTATTCAGTTTTTTGTGTCTCCCGAAAATGTTACATATGAGGTTTTGTCATGTTACCGTTTTACTTCATGTGAGGTTTTGCTCTTAAGGTCAAATGCACATATGAGTTTTTTCCCACCCAGCGACTTCATGTTCTTCATCCATCAGAAATTGCCAGTTATTCAGTTATTGGCCTTCTGTAAGCCTTCAGACAAGGTAGAGCTGGGTTCTTATAGGCTGTCCCATCTAGAGTTTTTCGCAATACAGTTGGTGCAGTTTTCATTTGGCATACAGTTGCTGTTTGCATTTGCCTTCTCTATGAAAGGCAGCAGACCTGCAGCGATGGCGTTTAGTGTTTGGTCATGAGACCAGTTGCATAGTCCACTTTACAAGGAACAGTTACAACCATTCACACACATTTGCATTTTCCAATATTAATTGGTATGGCGGAACATTCAAATACAAATACAGTGGTTTGGCAGATCAATTTTGATCCACCTAGCGTTTTTTTCTTAATAGACATTGTACATTCACATAGAAATCGAACCAGTATATGGCTCCAAAATTTAGTTTTCGCGAAACTGGGAGTCCAGGTGACGTTCAGCGTATCTTTCATGTCCAATACGAACATGAACATACGGAGACTTGCAAATCTCAGTGGTAAAACTAGCTTTTCCCAAATTGTCATAAGTTGTGCAACAATATTATTTATTTCAGTTAAAACAGTGTTATATTATTTTAATAGGATTTTAGTTACGAGCTGTCTTTGGAATTTGTTTATTCAAGATCTGCATAAAATGCACTGGGGCGTTTCTTTCATTCATGAGAAGTCTAATAAAGCGGTGGAGTACCAAAGACACAGGATCCAAGAATAAAATTATTACGTGTTTTTAAATTTCATTTGCCATGGTTATGAACATGGGTTTAAAACCCAAACCTTTTCATTTGACAATAAATGTTGCAAACCAGTCGAAGTATTCTGTTCACGCTTTATTGATTAGGCCTAAATAGAAATTGGTGCAAGCTACCCAAATGTGTGCAGCTGGGAAAATGGGTGTTTTTTTTCAAATAATTATAACTTTGGTTTGCCATGACCAAATTAGAAAAATCTTTTTATAGTACAGCGTTCAGAAAGAGCTCTTTCTAATGACATTATTAGTTTACAGTGGATTCTATGTAGATTTTTTTACAAAACCACAACAAAAATTGTTGTTTTCTTGTTATGTATATTTACCTATGTAATATTTTATACAATCCCTTACATTATTGTAATATTGTAATTATTGTAATTTTGAGTATATTTTACTTTATGGATTACAGGGCCAGTAATAACTATAAGCTCTATCGGGTTGTCCATTACTGGTCCTAGCATATCATATTCCGCACCTGTTCATCTTAGTACAGTTTATAATTGATACTTCATGTATTATGTATTATTATTCAATATACTGTATTATACATTTCTGTCACGTACGATATGTTATGCTGAATAAATTGAATCTTGAATCTTGAAAATGAGTAAACTTCTTTTTGAATCAGCCTGTATAATCGACTAAATATACTCAAGAAATGGTTATTTCCAAAATAACAGTTGATTTTGACCGTACCTTTTGATGTTATGAGCCAATGTTCATATCGCAATGCCCTATAGGTCATTGTGTTGTGATGTCTGCCCTTTTACGGACAGAAAATACAAAACTGTGAATTTCTTCAAAAGTAGGTCGAATCTGCAGGTAAGATTAAAGCAATATTAGCACATTTTTTGAAGGGCGCCCCCAATTTTCAAAATTTTTTTAGATTTGTGCACAGTTGTGTTGGGAATTGACTAGTAAGCCATACCTGTGAACGATAAAGCTCAAACATGTGTAGTTGCCTCAAAAGAAGGAATTTTGTAATTAATATCGGCGATCCCCGATAATAATTCAATATCTACTGCAAACCCCAAATTTGTGTGAAATTGAGCCATCTCACTAAAACAATCATTATATTTGATCCGTGTGACCCAGCAGAACAGCTGATCGATGAGTACGGATACGTAGATGCACAAATTCTATTGGATGAGCAGAAATTTGGTGTTTCCATAGCCCGTTGAATTATTATCGGGGATCTCCGATATTAATTACAAAATTCCTTCTTTTGTATCAAATACGCAATTTTGAGCTATACCGTTAGCAGGTATAGTTTACTGGCCAATTACCAACACAACTATGCAGAAATCGCAACAACTTTGAAAATTGAGGGCGCCCTTCAAAAAATGTGCTAGTATTGCTTTAAGCACTCGTACCATACTTTGGCCATTTCAGATGATATAAGGATCTCAATATGTTTTAGGTAAGTTGTGGAACGAGGCTGTGGATCACGAGATGCCCCCCGTTACCATTGTTACAAAGAGAAAATTACGCATGTTTATAATATTCCTAAATCGCTTTTCAGTTTTTGAAGTTTTGTTTTAACAAAGTCATAAAACTGATATTCCATGTCTAGTTTTTCCCGCATTATTGCCTGAACCTCTGGAGATGGTTGTATTTTGCTTCGCGTTCTTGTTGTTTCCGTTCTATTAGCTGAAAAAGAAAAAAAAGAAACCATATATATATGAAACTTCAAGCCTCGTTTCCTACATTGGATAAATTGTCAAGATATTGTACGCAGATTTTTCACAATATTTAAACGTTTGATTATATTTCTTTATCAGTATAGGAACCAGTAAAATTATGCCGTTGTCGGCATTAAGAATTATTATATATTAGCATAACTTGACTAAAAGATATTTAAGTGTGTCACTTGTTATCTATGTTATGTAATTACCAAAAGCACC